>PVJN01002975.1:0-108815 GCA_004026805.1 Lasiurus borealis | reverse complement strand
AAAAAAAACTTCTCCTCCTCCTCATTCTCCTTCTCCTTCTCCTCCTCTTCCTCCTTCTTCTCCTTGTTCTTTTTTACTATATTTATTACTTTTAGTTTTTAATTACAGTTAACATGCAATGTTATGTTAGTTTAATATTTGGAAATGATAACCTCTGTGATCATTTTTAACCTTCATGCAGCAATTCAAGTGAATATTTTGGTCTCTTGTCCAAGGCTTGCTCTGAGGCAAAAACTCATAGAGATACTTGTTTCTCTTTTGTGACAAGGAGATAAACACCAATTAAAATCCAACTTTGGTGGCAGAGACACATGACTCCAGACAACTAGCAATTGCAGAATGGATTTAGAAAGAGAGAAAATTTTACCCCCTCACTCCAAAAGTAATTTTCACATGATGACAGAAATGTTCAGTTTTTTTACCATTAGGCAATTAGTGACATACTAGATTGATTACATTTATGTTTATCAAATGGCAACTTGTACCAGGACTCTTCTCATTGTAAAGACTGGAACCAGTCTAAAACAAAGAGAGAATTTAGTGGCAAACCTAACTGAAGAGTCCCCTGGTTGTCTGGTCTTAGGCCTAACTTAGGGCAGGCCTTAGGCCTGACCTAGGGCAGGAGTTGGCAAACTATAAGCAATTGCGTGTTTTCCTAAATGACATTTCATTGGCACATTGTCATGCTTGTTTTTTAACATACTGTCAATAGCTGCTTTAAAGCTACAACAGCAGTATCAAGTACTTTCTCAAAAGACATTGTAGCCAGAAAAACCTAAAATATTTGCTATGCAGCCCTTTTCAGAAAACGTTTGCCAGCCCCTAGCCAAATGGTTCAAATAATGCCATCAGGGTTCTCCATTTACTTCTCTAAGATGGCTTCACTCCTGGGCTTCACATGTGTCCCCAGCAAGTCTATGCTGAGATCATTCCTTTCTTGTAGCAGTGCTAGTTGAAAAGAGCATGTCTTTTCCAGTAACTTGTGAAAGCCCTAGGATTTACTGTAAACTGACCATTTGGGTGAGATACTTATCCTTGGATTGATGCCTTATGCCTAGGAGGATGGGTTTATACTGATTGGGTCAACCACCCCCAAGCCACATGGCTGGGAATAAGAGAGCGGTTCTCCAGGTGGGAAGGATGCTACGAAGGCAAAACCTAGGCATGTCCTTATAAAACTTCTCACTTCACCTTGTGGTTGGTCACATTCTGGTCCTGGACATTTCTAAAAGCAATGAGACTTTTATATGATTTCAGAGACCTTTGAGGAGTTACTATTAATAACTACAACCAGTTGTTACTGATGAGGTTTCAGAGCCAATTACTGTTCTAAAAGCACTTCATGAATATTATCTTGTTTATCCTCCCAACAGCTCTAAAAACTAGCCTTTTAATATATATATATATATATATATATATATATATATATATATATATATATATTGATATTGATTTCAGAGAGGAAGAGAGTGAGAGAGAGAGAGAGAGAGAGAAACAACAATGATGAGAGAGAATCATTGACTGGATGCCTCCTGCATGCCCCACACCAGGGATAGAGCCCACAACCCAGGCATAAGGCCTGACCAGGAATGGAACTATGACCCCCTTGGTCCATAGGTCAATGCTTAAAAACTCAACCACACCAACCATCCAAAAGTAGCCATTTTTATTTCTATTTTACTAATGAGGCAACTAAGAATGAGAGGTTTAATAATAACTTGTCCTAAAAGTCTCAGAGTCAGGAACTTGAATATGCTGCCCTGTCTCCCCAACCTAGTTATAGCCTCACACTTCTGAAAATTCCCTACCACCCCTTCAGTGCCTGAATCATGCTTGAGCACTGAAGTGGTGACCATGAGGCCTGAGTTCTAGTGAACAGCTCTTCCACTAACGCATTGGGTAACTATTAGGAAGGCTTAATCAATTTTTGGAATCTTAGTTTTCTCATCTGTAAAATGTATAGGGATGTTCTCATCTATAAATTGCCAGTGACATTCAAATTATGTTCTACAGAGTACAGGGCTCCTGCCATAGAGAGCAAGGGGACACCCAACAGGTACTCTCTCCATCATTCCATCACATCAACTCCATTGCTTTCTAATGGGTTTGTCTTAAGTCTAATATATAAGGAATAAAGGTTTCTGTTGTGAAAAAAAAAAACAATGGGACTAGAAGACCTTCAAGATCTTTGTCAATAACTCTGATTATTCTTGCACTTCTCTGTGCCTATCTGTGTCCTAGGAGGATGAAATAGGAATGGTCCACATCCCTGAGCTCCAGCCTCCTGTTGAGTTTGGCCAATAGGAGAGAATAGCAAACAGAGAAAAGATGGAAGGAGAAACAGGTTGGGGTATTGATTCCCCTGGCTCAGTAGTTATGTTCAAAGACCACAGCTCTTATTGGGTGGCCCTCTTCTTCAGCTCTCTTTGGGAAACTGTTTCATTACCAGGTCCAGAGTAATAATGGGTCCTTGCTGTTGTTCGCCCTGAAGTTCATCACCACTCCTTGGAATCTTGTTGCAATGTCTGGCATAGGTAGACATCTTTGTAAATAGTCCCTTCTTTAAATACTCCTCCCAATTTGAGGGGGCTGCCAGAACACTGTGTAATCTATTATGACTTTAAATGTGTGATTCTATCTATAGTAAACTTAGGTGCACCTATCCCATTTTAATATCTATTTCCACACCACTTGAATGTCTGATATAAAACAGGCACAGCTGACAGTGGGTAGATAGTTCCTTTGGCACGAACAGTCTTTCAGCTTATGACTCAAAACCCATCATAGAAATTATTTTAGTGCTCCTTTTTTTAAAGCAGAAGTAGGCAAAAGATAGCAAAATTAACTGGCAGCTGGGAATTTCTTTCAGAACATTTAAAAGAGTAAGCACTAACAAAATAATAACTAAATAAACACTGCTTTTCCCAGTCATTACTTTTATCCCTCCACTTCTCCATTTAACACATTTATGAAGTACTTTTGTGTTCTAGACATTGGCTTGGCCCTGGAGATACAGACCCAGGACCAGTGTCGATGATTTCACAGACCCTTGAGGGAAAGACAAGAAAATGAGGAATTAATCTATTATACTGTACTCCTCTACAGGGAATCCCAATTTTTAGAATGATTCACTTTCAGACACTGCAAAATTAATGATGGCTAATCATCAATCTTTCAAAAAGGGTTGCAATGAAAATATGTCTGGCTAACTTAACTTTGGTTAATCTGAAAATAATTTTTACTGTTCAAATGTAATCCGCCTCTTAATCTAATAAATTATTATTCTTTGGGATTCTACTGACTCAGATTTTGAGTAATTCATGAAAATATTTACCTTCACTACTGATTAACATTTCTAAATATGGTAATTCCTTCCTTGGCAGAGTCTTTTTCATTAACACAAGGAATTCAATCCAAAATGTAGGTTAGTTGAGCTAAGACAAACATATAAATACCTAAAACTACTGAGAATACAAAAGATATAGGAAGCACTGATGCTCAGAAAAAGAAGGGCAATGAGAAGATAATATTTGAAACATGAAGGCTAGGGAGGATTGATTTGTAGAGTTTTGAGAAGGGAGATCAAGTGTTCAAGAGAAGAACATGTCCTCAGGCCTGCCATCAGGAAAGTATAAAATGTGCTTCAGACACTACAAATACTTCAATTGGACTATAATATAGGTGTGGAAGACATTTTTGGTTTTTGCCACTCAACCACAACCATTCACCTTTCATCAAGAACAAATGATATCCCATATTGTATTTGGATTATGAATAAACCTTCCTGGTGTTATCCATTAGGTATGAGAGAGATTGACAACCTTAGGTCCAAGATTGAGCCCCAACTGATTTCAGTTAATCAGCATAGTCTAGCCCTGTGGCTAACGTGATTGGCTCAGTAATGGGCATGTAACCCAATTTAGACCAATTAGAATCAGAACCAGGACTTGTGTTTGAATGTGGCATAGTTGTAACCAGAATTCAATGGTAAGAATTCTTCTCCCACTAGATTTGAAGTTAAGAGGATGTACAGTTAAGATCAGTGGCAGCCAGCTTGAGACCATGAGGGGAGAGTCTGACTCAGAATGGAGCCAGCATGGAGGAAGGCAGAGAGGAACTGATCTCTCATCAATCTCTTCCAGAAGCTAAAATACTCCACTATTAACCAAACAATTATTACATTAGTCAATACACTCCCTTAATTTCCTAAGCCAGTTTTAATTACGATTTCATATCTACTTAAAAACATGTAGAAGGAGAGAGGTCTGTTTGGGGGGGTGGGGTGGGAGGAGACTCATGTAATCCTTTAAACAATAAAGAATTTTTAAAAAATATATAGAAGTAAAAGAGTGTTAATACTACAAAGATATTTTGAAACCAAACTGCAAAAGACCTTAAGTTCCAAGTTTTGAACTAGATTTTCAGCAAGGATGGACATGATTCTTAGATTTCCCTTTAAGGTATACAAAGCAGTTTCACATAAATTACTTCACTGACTCTTTACTGTTATCTAATACATATGGATAACTATAATTCACAAGCAAAGAAATAGAATCCCAGAAAAATTAAATGTCTTGCCTGAAGTCATTCAGCTCGTGAAAGGCAGAACAAAGTCTCAATCTTGGATCTTTTGATTCTGAACCCTGTCTCACCAACATGCACAATGTGATGAATCTGGAGATATTAGACGATTCTCACCATCCACATACAGTGTATCTTCCTTGTTTCACAACCTATTGGTGTAGGGATGGATGTAACCTTTGAACAGGATGTGGTAATGCTTGTACAGATCTCTTCTGATTCTAAGAAGCATCAAGAGTAGGTTGCCATGGAAAGAGCATCGGCTTCAAATACACTTAACTACACCCATCCAATTATTTTTAGATGAACTAATCACTTAATATTTCAGATTAACTAACCATGTAATATTTCCTCACTTGTAAAATGGTGATAACAATAATTCTTACCTTATTGGGTCCAAAATTAAATACGTGGAGTTTCTGGCACAAAATAGGCATTTAGTAAGTTGGGTCTTTATTTTATTATGAAAAGCAATAAAAGCAAGGTTTTTTTTTTTGTTTTGTTTTTGTTTTTAATATATTTTTACTGATTTCAGAGAGGGAGAGAGGTAGAGAGAGAGAGAGAGAGAGAGAGAGAGAGAGAGAGAGAAACATCAATGGTGAGAAAGAATCACTGATAAGTCTGCCTCCTGCATGGCCCCTACTATGGATTGAACCAGCAACTTGGGTGTAAGACCTTGATGGGAATCAAACTCAGGTTCCTTCAGTCCATAGGCCGATGCTCTACCCATTGAGCCAGACCAGGTAGGGCTAGAAGCAAGGTTTTTGAATCAAATAGACCTGGGTTCAAATTCTGACTCTGCTCTTAACTAACATATGGCACCCACCTAGACAGTAAGTTCTAGGAAGGCAAGAACCAGGCAGTCCTAGGAGACAGTCAATAAATGCTTACATGAATTTAAGCAAATAACTTTAATTGTTTAAGCTTGATGCTAAAAATTTGAGAAAATATATAACTACTAGAGGTCTAGTGCACAAAATTCATGCACTGGTAGGGTCCCTAGCAGCTGCTGTTACCACTGGGGCCTCCTTCCCTCCCCTAGCGGGCCCCGCCCCTGAATAAACTGCTGGACAAACTCCCGATTGAGGGGACAATTTGCATACTATGCTTTTATTATATAGGATATTAAGAAATAAAGGATACAAGACAGATAAAACACTTAGTTTGATGGTTGGCCTTTGGTGAGTGCTCAGTAAACAATAAATAATTGCAGCTAATTTCTTCTATTCAATGTTTACCACTGTTCTAAACATTCTACCTATCTTCATTTACCAAATTCTCAACACCTTTCTGCCCTATTTCACAGATAAATCAGTTCAGGCCCTATTTTTATTATCTAAAAACTTGATGCCACTTTAGGCTCCAGAACTTGTGAGTCCAGCTTTTTCTTTTCTTCTTAACATTTGAGACTCTTAAGCCGTCTAATTCACAGTCCCTTATATAATGACTCCTATTTTTTTCTCGGTTGCATTATTAGAAAGAAGGAAAAGCTTCTTTCTTTCAAAACACAATAAAGACTTTTCTCTGTGTCCTCCTCCTCCTTCCCCCATTATTTCCAGAGAGTGAGGTTGGACTGCCTGAGGTTTTGTCTGGCAGGAGCCCTTTAATTCAAACACTGCCAACAACTCAATGAGCCAGCCAGGCCTTTGCCCTCTCCTGGCGGGCGCTGAGGCAGCAGCCTCAGACCTCCCAGTTGGGGCTCTCTCATTCTTCTCTGAATTGCCTGCTGCCACCTGCTGGCCAAATTAAGTTAAAATCATCATCTTGATGTTTTCCAAGATGCCAAATGAGGCTCCAACTGTTTCTCAGCACTGCTTCCTGGGGCATCTTCAGGAACCGCTCCAGAGGTTAGCAGACAGACCAACCGGGCAAGTTTGCAGATCTCAGTTCAAAGCAAAAGCGCTCAGGTACAGACAGCTGGCGCCTGACTGCCATTCAGGCACATGGAGATGAACTTTCATTTTACTGTACTGGTGAAATCAGGGAACCTCTCAAACTATTATCCCTCATTTCACCCACACTAACAACTTGCACAAGATTGCTATTACCATTGATAATCATCTACTTGTTTTTGTTTGTTTGGAAACAATATCTTGGAAAAGTTACAAAAAAAGTACAGAGAAACCCCTATATCCTTCTCCCCAAAACCCCACTCAAATTTTCCAAATTGTCTTAGTAGCTTCTTGAAAATGGTTCAATCCAGGATCACATGTTGCTCCACTTGTCATTTTTTTTCTAGTGTCTTTCAATCTGGAACATTCCTCACTCATTCCTTGACTTTCATAACCTTGGTATTTTTAAAAAATTAACACTTTGCAGAATGTCCTTCAGTTTGAGCTTGTCTGCTATCTTCATGATAAAACCTAGCTTCTGCATTTTTGGCTAAAATAGAGCAGGTGCTATATCTTTTCATTGTGTTCTCTCTTGTATTGTGCAATGTCTATTTGTTTCTGATGGTATTTGTTAATTTCCATCATCTCATAAAATAGTATTTACCATATTTCTCTACTGTGAAGTTATTTTTTCCTTTTGTAATTGTAGTAATTCCTTTTTAGTTTTGTAGCAAACTACCACAAACTGAGCGACTTTAAAAACACACAAATTTGTTTTAAAACAAACTCCCCCCAAATTTATATGGAACCAAAATAGGCCCTGAATAGCTGCAAAAATATTGAGAACAAATTGGAGGGGTCAAAATACCAGATTTCAAGTTATACAACAAAGCTACTATAATCAAAATAGTTTGGGACTGGCACAGAACAGGCATATAGATCAATGGAACAGAACAGAAAACCCAGAAATCAACTCAAGCCATTATGCTTAATTAATATTTGACAAGAGCATGCAATAGAGTAAAGATAGTTTTTTCAAGAAATTATGCTAGGAAAATTGGATAGGTACATGCAAACAAAATGAAACTAGACCACCAACTTATACCATACATAAGAATAAATTCAAATGGATAAAAAGGATAAAGACTCAAATGTAAGCCATGAAACCATAAAATTCTTGGAAGAAACCATAGGCAGCAAAATATAAGACATCTCTTGCAACAATATGTTTCCTAATACATCTCCTAGGGCAAAGGAAACTAAGAAGAAAATAAATAACTGGGACTACATCAAAATAAAAAACTTCTGCACAGCAAAAGAAACCGTCAACAAAACAACAAGAAAGCCCACTGCATGGGAGAACATATTTGGTAATGATACCTCTAATATAAGGGGTTAATTTCCAAAATATATAAGGAATTCATACATCTTGACAAGAGGAAGACAAGCAATCCAATTAAAAAATGGGGAAAGAACCTAAATAGACACTTTTCCAAAGAGAACATACAGAAGGCTAATGTCGGGCACACAGTAGGTACTTGATGTTCTTGAATAATTGTCATGTAAAGCAACAATAGCAAAGTATAACTTCGCATAGTTTATAGCACACCTAAACAACTACTAGTGTCTATATAGCCCAGATCATCTGTGATCTCTTCCAACTAGAAACTAAATAAATAAACTGGTTTTTTTTTGCCCCCTCCAAGGCTGAGTGGCCTGAGGTAAGAGATCTCATTGAGGATTTGTTTTTATTAAACACTAGAGGCCCGGTGCATGAAATTCGTGCACAGTGTGGGGGGTGTCTCTTAGCCCAGCCTGCACCCTCTCCAATCTGGGACCCCTTGAGGGCTGTCACAATCCAGGACTGTTGGCTCCCAACTGCTTGCCTGCCTGCCTTCCTGATTGACCATAACCACTCTGCTTGCCAGCCTGATCACCCCCTAACCACTCCCTGCCAGACTGATTGATGTCTAACTGCTTCCTTGCCAGCCTGTTTGCCTCTAACTGCCCTCCCCTGCAGGCCCCGTCACACCCAGCTTCCCTCCTCTGCCAGCCTGGTCACCTCTATCTGCCCTCCCCTGCAGGCTTGATTACCCCTAACTACCCTCCTTTGTAGGCCTGGTCCCTTCCAAACACCTTCCCCTGCTGGCCTGATCTCCCACAACTGCCCTTCCTTGCAGGTCTGGTCCCTCCCAACTGCCTTCCCCTGCTGGCCATCTTGTGGTGGCCACCTTGTGTCCACATGGGGACAGGATCTTTGACCACATAGGGGCAGCCATCTTGTGTGTTAGAGAGTGATGGTCAATCTTCATATTACTCTTTTATTAGATAGGATAGAGGCCTGATGCATGAGTAGGAACCATCTGGTTTGCCCTGAAGGGGTTTCTCTTGGGGCATGGGGTGGCCTGGGTGAGGGGCCTATGGTGGTTTGCAGACCAGCCATGCCCCACTGCAACCCAAGTGGAGGTTCTTGTATCTGGGATTTATTTATCTTCTACAATTGAAACTTTGTAGCCTGGAGTGGAAGCCTGGGCCTGCCAGGGTGTGTGGAAAGCTTGTCTTCCTCCATCACTGGGGAAACCCAAGCCTCCCTTCTGCTTGCTCTGTGGCCGCAGCCATCTTGGTTAGGTTAATTTGCATACTCTCTCCTGAATGGCTGGTAGGCATGGCTTGTGGGTGTAGCAGAGTGATGGTTAATTTGCATATTATTCTTTCATTAGATAAGATTTGTTTGGTTTTCAAGACTGATGTTGTTTCATTTGAACTAAGAATCACAACACAAAGTTGTATTTCAAGACAGTTTCAAACATTACTGTCCTGCAGCATTTGGTAGAATTGATGCTGGCCACATTAGCAAGACATTGGAGTGTTCTAGAGTTGAGAAATAACTTATCGTACCTAGGAGTGTACCAACAACATGGGCATATTTCTTTATGCCAGACCTGTACCATCATTCTCCTACAAGCATCTTTTTTAAATCCTCACCGAACATGCTTAGAGAGGGGAAGAGAAAGAGAGAAAGAGGAAGAGAGAAAGAGAGAGAGAAACATTGATATGAAAAAGAAACATAGATTGTTACACATGCCCCAAACAGGGATCAAACTCCCAACCCAGGTATGTGCCCTAACTGGAATGGAACTGGCAACATTTTGGTGCACAGGACAATGCTCAACCAACTGAGCCACTCCAGTTGTAGCCTGGCCCAGGTGGCTCAGTGGTTGAGCATGGATCAATGACTCAGGAGGTCATGGTTTGATTTTTGGTCAGGGCACATGCCCAGGTTTTGGCCTTGATCCCCAGTAGGGAGAATGCAGGAGGCAGCCATCAACGATTCTCTCTCATCATTGATGTTTCTATTTCTCTCTCCCTGTCTCTTCCTCTTTCTGAAGTTAGTAACATATATGTTTACTTTTTATTAAAAAATATTTTTATTGATTTCAGAGAAGAATGGAGAGAAGAAAGAGAAACACCAATGATGAAAAAGAATCATTGACCAGCTGCCTCGAACCCAGGACCTTTCAGTCTGCAGGCTGACACTCTATCCACTGAGTCAAACTGGCCAAGGCTATATATTTCTTTTAAAAAATAGTTGTAATTATTTGCCTCCATCTTCCTAACCAGCAAATGTTAAAGGCAATCTGTACTATATGTATGCCTTCTGTCTCCCCTCTCTATTTTTCTCTCAGAAGCACAGTAATAATGCATTTCTGATTTCCCCGAGTAAAAGGTGTCTTTCAGTGCCTGATGGACTCTCTCAGAGGGCCCACTGAGAAGGGAGCGACATGCTGAAACATTGATGGAAGTGGCTGCTCCGCACAAAGCCCTACAATTTCAGGTGTAAAAAACAAGCCACACTTTTTTTCCCTCTCACAGAAAACCTGCCTTCAGAGGTCACTATGGCTCAGTGGAAAAGAAGCAGAAGAGGAAGTGACAGCCCTCCTCCCCCTCACTGGGTTATAGCATCAGCTAGGAGCAGGAAGGGCCCCAGGGCAAGAATGCAGGATGCTCTTGGTGCCAGGACCTCTTGGCTTCTCTCTCTCTGGTCTCTGTGGTGAGGCCTAGAATGTGTTCCCACCACACCAGCAGCCCCAGCTACCACCAGGGTTTCCTTCCAGAAAAGGTTCAAGATTCGAAATCCCTTCTGACTCCAGACCCTGAACCGACCTCTTCACTTTTCACTGTCTCAGAGGCAATCAGACTTCCTAACCCAGAGGTTCTCAGCCCCAGTTGCCAAGAGCCATTTCATAAAATCCCAGTGCCCAGGAACCACCACCAGTGGTTCTGATTTAATTGGGTAGGTGGGGCTCAGGCACAAGTTCATTCGGAAGTGGCCCAAGATTCCTCTGTGCAGCCAAGGCTGAGAACCCTGGTGCTCCTCTCCCCCGCTCAGTCCTAAGCAGTTCGGGGAAACCAAGAACAATTTGCCTGCGCTTTCCTTCAGCACCCTGGTTCTCTACTTTGGCACATGTTACAATTATCTAAGCATCTTTTAAAAATTCCAGTGCCCACTCTGGTCCCTACAAGAATTATATCATAACCTCTGGGAGTGGGACCCAGAATCTGTATGTTTTAAAGGCTCCTTGAGAGGCCTGGCTGGTGTGGCCCAGTGGTTGGGAGCCCCATGAACCAAGAGGTCCACTGGCTGATTCTTGGTCAGGGCACATGCCCTTGTTTCAGACTCCATCCCCAGTAGGGAACATGCAGGAAACAGCCAATTGATGATATCTCTTTATCCTTTTCCCTTCCTCTTTCTCTAAAAATAAAAACAAACAAACAAAAACAGCTCCTCAGAAGATGAAAATGGGCAGCTGAATTTGAGAGCTGCTGAGCTTATATTATTTTCCACCTTTGGAAAAAGACCCACTGTGGGTTTTTTGTGTTTGTTTCTTCATTTTTTATTGACTGATACTTTTGTAAAATTAAAATAAATCACTAGAAAAAGGATATTGAAAAGCAGATATACAAGCCTAGATATTTTATTTGTCAGTATCAGAGACAAAAAAGTTGTTAAAAGTTTTGAAAACAGTATCGATTTCTGTCCTCCTGGTCTGCTCATAGCAGTGAAGCAGTGCTGGTCTGTTGTCTGGCCACACGTTGGCTGAAACTGTTTTGAGAAACACCATTATAGGAACTGCAAATAGATCCTGCATGTGGGAGGGAGGAGTCAAATAGATTTGATAAATATAGCAGATTGTATTCCAAGTTTAGGACATGTAGGGCCCTAGGCTATTAAGGCCTCTGAAAGGTTTTGAAATAACAAAACCTAATTTACTTTACTTAATGTGCTGTTTCCCAATCTTTATTTTTTAATTAAAGCTTTATTATTCAGATTAATTACATTTGTTTCTCTTTTTTCCCCTCCATAGCTCCCCTCCACCCAGCTCCCACCATTCCCTCTACCCTTACCTCCCTCCCATTGACCTCATCTATAGAGTGTATGATTTTTGTCCAGTCTCTCCCTGTACACCCCTCACCCTTTTACCCCTGAGAATTATCAGTCCACTCCCTTTCTGTGCTCCTGATTCTAGTATATTCACCAGTTTATTCTGTTCATCAAATTTTTAATTCACTTAATTTTTAGATTCACTTGTTGATAGATATGTATTTGTTGTTCATAATTTTTTATCTTTTACCTTTTTCTTCTTCCTCTTCTAGAAGAGTACCTTTCAGCATTTCATATAACACTGGTTTGGACTTGATGAACTTCTTTAGCTTTTTCTTATCTGTGAAGCTCTTTATCTGCCCTTCAATTCTGAATGAGAGCTTTGCTGGATAGCATATTCTTGGTTGTAGGTTCTTACTATTCATCACGTTGAATATTTCTTGCCTGCATTGTTTCTGTTGAGAAATCAGCTGACAATCGTATGGGTGCATTACCTACCCTTGTAGGTAATGAACTGTTTTTCTCTTGCTGCTTTTAATATTGTCTCTTTGTCTTTTGCTCTTGGTATTTTAATTATGATGTGTCTTAGTGTAGTCCTCTTTGGATTCCTTTTATATGGGGTTCTGTGTGCTTCCTGGACTTGTAAGTCTATTTCTTTTACCAGATGTGGGAAGTTTTCAGTCATTGTTTCTTTAAATAGGATTTCAGTATCTTGCTCTGTCTCTTCCTCTGACACCCCCACAATTCTGATGTTGGTACACTTGAAGCTGTCCCAGAGGCTCCTTACATTATCTTCACATTTTTGGATTCTTTTTTCTTCTTGCTTTTCCAGTTGAGTGTTTTCTGATTCTTTATATTTCAAATTTTTGACTTGATTCTTGCCTTTTTATAGTCTGCTGTTAGGTCTCTGTATAATATTTTTTATTTCAGTCAGTGTATGTTTAATTTCTAGTTGGTCCTTTTTCATTCTAGTTGGTACTTTTTCATCTTCTCTTGGGCCTTGCTAACTTTATCCAACTTTTCTAGGATATTCTTGAAAAACCCTATAAGCGTGGTTTTGAACTCTATATCCAGTCATTTGTTTTCCTCCATTTCTTTTGTTTGTGATTCCTTCCCTTGTCTCAGCATTTTCACTATGCAGGGAGAACTTCTGTGTTAGATTCAGCCTTATGATACCAGAGTTGCAAAACTGTAAAAGCCTCTCTGTTGAGCTTGGGATGGGTGGAGTCTCAGGGCTTAATGGATTGCCTTGCCTTCCAGTCAGCCCCTGAGTCTCACGTGACTGGGTAATTGCTGGAGAGATCCCTGTGCGTGTGTTCTCTCTCTCTCTCTCTCTCTCTCTCTCTCTCTCTCTCTCAGTGCCTCTAGACTGCTACCCTTCCGGCTCCCCTACGGTCTGGGACCATATGTGTCTGGGTCCCCAGGGTTTTGCTTGAAATTGGGGTTTAGTGGAGTTAGAAGTGGCACAGTTAGGAGGGTCTGCCTCCTGCCCACTGGTGAAAGCCAGCAGCACAATCAGCTGTCGGTCCTCTGCGCGCAGTGCTATGTGCGCCAACAGACTTCTGATCTTTTGCGACTCCCCTAAATTTCTGTGCACTTCTCCCTTTTCACAGTCCACACTCCCCCCATATGAGTTTCGGTTGGATCTGGGGTTTAGTGTCATAGGATAAGGGGTTCAATGCTGTTGAGAGTCTCCGTCTCCCTCCTGCCAGAGAAAGCCAGCCAGGTTCTCTGGCACTCACTCTCTCCTCGCTCACGTCTCTGTACCTCAGCTTTTTGCAGCTCCTCTGGGTCTCTGTGAGCCCCTCTCTTTCCTTCTAGTTGTAGAATTTCCACTCAGCCAGCTTTCCTGTGGTTCTGGATGATGTCCATTCTGTCCTTTAGTTGTAGTTTTGAAATTGTTTTGCGAGGCACCAGTGTAGGTGTTTACCTATGCCGCCATCTTGGATTCTCTCTGTTTCCCAATCTTATAGGATGGGGCATGCTCTCCCAACAGCCCTATCATATACTAGTAATATGAAGTATAATCTGTTTAATGACTTATTCTCAGTCTTATAGAGAATGCAGACTAGACACATCTCTGCAGAATTATTTTCCTCTATTACCCTTGCCCAGCTCATTCATCTGTGGCTCATTCATCTGTGACTCCAGGCTCAGTGATTAGCCACCACTGAATAGCATCCAATCATCTTCTGCCAGCTCTTCCCCTAAATGTGTTTGGGTCTGTTCATGGGCCCTCCCAGGGGTGGTGGGTACCAGATTGCTGACACACCCTCCTTGCTGGTCTTCCTATCCCTGTTGTGACTCCCACCCCACAATCAGCTCTTCACATTGACACCAGAAAGAACTTGCTGAAATTCAATCTGAGAGTGTCACTCCCCTACCTACCACTCTTCTTTGGCTGCCCATTGTCTTCACCTTCACAAATAATGCCCTACTGAACTAGTAGAAATTCCCTAAGTAAGTGCAATTCTCTAGTTGTCCCCACCTGTCCCTTTCCCCACCTGTCCCTTTCCCTCTACTCTCTGTTAATTCAGCCTTCAGGACCGGTTTCCCTACTCACTCAGCTTAGTGATCCCTCAGTATCACAGGTCAGACTGCATAAGTACAACGATTTTCAACTGTGTGCTGCAGGGATTTTTATTGAATATATTTTATTTATTTCAGTGAGGAAGAGAGAGGGAGAGAGAGATAGAAACATCAGTGATGAGAGAGAATCATTGACAGGCTGCCTCCTGCATGTTCCACATTGGGGATTGAGCCCTCAACCCAGGCAGTGGTCTGACTGGGCATTAAACCATGACCTCCAGGTTCATAGGTCGATGCTCAACAACTGAGCCACACCAGCTGGGCTAATTTTTAAAACATGCAATCCCTGACTATTTAGTCAGGGACATTGAGCTCTTTTCCCTTAGATTGTTAAATACTGGTAAAAAAACAAACAAACAAAAAAAGCAACAGCCAACTACTGTGAATGCATCAAAATTGAATTTTAGGAATTAGTTTGTGTCTGCCATGAGATAAAAAGGATTGAAATAGATGCATACACACAAACACACATACATATTGTATTGTGATTGGCTGTTAAGCCCACTAGACTTGAGTTCTTCAGATCAGGGTTTATGTCTTACTCAATGTTCCATCCTTAGCACCTAGCTTCTTGCTAACACAGACAAAGAAATTGATACATACTTGTTGCTTAAATGAATTAATGAATGAACAAATAAATTGCTTGTTTGAATCATAGAAGAGCCATGAAAAATGCATTTCAGTATCTCAGAAAGTCCCTGGTCCTACCTAATACCTCTATTCTAAACTTCACCATTGGCCCAGTCACCTAAGGACTCTCCTTTTCCTTTTCTTAGGATTCTGGCTCTTTTCTCACCTCCGTCAGACACACAGGTTGGTTGAACCACCTGCCTACTTGTAGTTTGGGTTTTTCTTTTTGGAAGCTGCCATTTGATCACTGTCAGATTCATAGTCAACACTCCTAGGATCAGTTGGGCCCTCAGCAACTTGGGCTCCCACTTCTGGCTGAATTAGAGCATCTATCACTAGGCCACTGCACCTACTTACCACAACCCTCTAAGCCAGGCTAGGGAGGACTTTTCAATACTTGTGTTATAATCCTGCCGGGCTGGTGACTCTATGCTCATTTCCCACTCTTCTCTGCCCTTCTCTGTGCATCAGCTTGGCTTCTTTGCCCAATGGGTTGGATTTAGCTGATACAATCACTGGCAAGAGGTTGGAGGCCAAGAGGAGTTTCTGGAATGTGTTCCTTTGCTCCTTCCTGCTGGGATGGGATTTCGTTGTGCCTAAATTCCTCCATGACCATAGTTTCTGTGGGCTGGCTTCTATGCCAGGGCTCCAGCTCTCACCAACTTCTGCTAACATCTTTCCCCACTCCTGCCCGCTTCAGGCTAGGGATGGCAATGCTGCAGCTGTTGCAAGTCCCTGGATGCTCCATCCGCTCTTGTTTGCTCACTACACCCTACACACACTTCTGTCAATAATCCCTTGATGAAACTCTTTAATTCATCCCTTGAGTGTATTGTCTATGTCTTCCTGACACCCTGGCTGGTGAACTCCTCTGCCCTGCTCTGTGCATCAGCTTGGCTTCATATGCCTGGATTGAGCCCTCAACCCAGGCATGTGGTCTGATTGGACATCAAACCATGACCTCGAGGTTCATAGGTCAATGCTCAACAACTGAGCCACACCAGCTGGGCTAATTTTTAAAACATGCAATCCCTGACTATTTATCTTCTAGGACAATATCGCACCTTCATTTCACAGCAACTAGAACTGACATCTCCTAGACTAGTCCATTGCTCTTTTTTACCCATTGCACTGTCCTCTTTGCCCTGGAATCTAGACTCTAAATATTAAGCTAATAATAATAATATCATTTGAGTTTTTCTTATATGCCAAGCACTGTGCTAAGTGTTCTACATGAAGATTTCCTGTAAGGCAGATGTTTTTTCATTATTTTCATTTAAAAAATGAAAAGCCAGCTCAGCTGGTATGGCTCAGTGGTTGAGCGTCAACCAAGAAGTCACTAACTAGTTTGATTCCTGGTCAGGGCACAGGCCCAGGTTGTGCTTGATCCCTAATGGAGGCTGTGCAGGAGGCAGCCAATCGATGACTTACTCTCTCATTGATGTTTCTATTTCTCTCCCTTCCTCTCTCTCTAAAATTCAATAAAAATATATTAAAAAAATAAAAATGAAAAACCTGCTCTGACCAGTGTTGCTCATTGGTTGAGTGTCAGTCCTTACACTGAAGGACTGCAGGTTTGATTCTCCATCAAGGGCATGTATCTAGTTTGCATGTTTAATCCCCAGGCTTGGTCACTGAGGAGTCTATGTCTCTCTCACATTAATGTCTCTCTCTCCCTCTGTCTCTTTCTTTCTCTCTCTCTCTCTCTCTCTCTCTCTCTCTCTCTCTCTCTCTTTCTCTCTCTCTCTCAAAAAAATCAATGGAAAAGATATCCTCAGGTGAGAATTAACAAAAAAACAAGCAAACACCCCCAGCCTCCCCATTTTAGAGAGGTCAGTAATCTGAAAGATGTCATGCAGCAAATACTAGTAGACAGTTGAGCAGGGACTTTTGCCTGACTGCTGGATTCCAAAATTAGCACTTTTATAACTACTAGGGCTTTTGCTCTTGGGGTGACCCCATCACACTGTGTACTCTTTGAGCTCACTGTTGATTTAAACCCCCTCAAATGATAGATGTGGTCTGCCTGGGGCCGACGGAGTTATCAGTCTGAGGGGGAAAATGGCCCAAGAAATAGCACTGAGATGAGCTATTCTGCTTGAACAAAGGGGCTGGCAAAGAATCAGACTTTAAAAGGCAATGGTGGCATCTTAGCCAAAAAAAGGCAGAACAGGCTGCAGGTGAAAAGCTGTGTGCAATTTACATCGCACGCTGGAAAGTGACCACCTCCATGCACAGAAAGCTGAGAAACAAGAGCCCTGAGCTTCCCAGAGAGCCAGACTTTTGCTTGCATTTTAAACATCAGGACAGCAGACGTGGCCACTGTGGCTGCTGGGAGCCGTTGCAGGGCATCTAGGCCAGGGTGAAAGTCAACACTGTCTATTCACCACTGACATATCCAGGGCAAGGCAAAGAAAACATGAGCTGGGGAACACAGAAAGACCACATTTCTCTCTTACATTCCTCTGTTCTCATAAAGCCCCACAGGGATCAAATGAGTCCTTTATTTCGTCACTTACTTGTCCTTCTCCCACCCCCAAAAAGAGTGAGAAACTTGAGTTCTATACATTTTTGAGCTTCCTTGGATATGTGTGTTTAAAATAATTAACTTTTTTTCTCTCTACAAAATTACATTTTGGTGGAAATTTAAAAAAATACAGAGAGAAAAAAAATCACCTTCAATCTCTTATCCATAAATAACTATGAATTGCATGTTGATATATAATCCAGTTTTCAATCTTCGCCAGAGAATCCTGGGAATGTGGAACTGTCCAATCTGCAGCCCCCCAAGAGAACACTCAGGCGTGCTCCAGTCCCCACTCGGATTACACCATAGCTGTTGCCTTTAACTTCCTCTGTGACTTAGGGTTCTGTAAGATTTTTGAATTGAGTAACAAGGCTGCTTTAAAAAAGCAAGAAAATGATTTATTTGCATCTTCATTTCTAATGACTTTATAGTATATAAATAGTTCATAATCTGTCAAACCATCCACCCCAAATGGACAAGCTCTGTCTTCAGAGAGGCATCAGCAAGGACAATAGCAATCAGTGTAAGAGAGTTTCAAACACCATTCCAGTCACTATGGCATCTATTTTACTAGGATTAAATCCAAAACTCTCCAGTTCCCAAAGGCTCCTTAAGACTCTCCATCCTGTTAACAACACCACAGTTTCCTTCTCCATAAAATATTTGATCAAATTCACCTCCATGAAGAAAGAACTATTTAATGAATGCAACAACAAGTCCTCAAGTGACATAATTTTGTTCAATTTAATTTTGTTATAACATTGTTGAGATGCCTACTAACTTAATGCTTGTTTATATTAATTCGCCTAAGATAAAATTAGTTACATTTAACATTGTTTTGCTTAAAATCACAGAACCTATTGACAACGTCAAGCAAGGACTCACTGTGTAATTTTTGCACCTGAGGATAAATCCCCATATTCAACTACTCGGAGATGTTTCCCTATGAAACACGGGTGTTTTTTCTGTATTCCAAATAACAGAATGGAGTTCTTCTTGCCAGTGATAGTTTTACATTGTAAGGTTAGCTGCAGATGAAGAAAATGGATTCTATATTATGACTATTTTCCCAAGCTCACTTCATTATATGTTCTCTGAAGAGTGAAGATATTGAGTACGTACCATTATGAGTACTTTTCAATGGAAAACTATGATTTTAAAAGCACTACCTTTACGAGGTGGTAATTTTGGAAGACAATATTAAATATATGATGCAGTGACTCATCATGCGTATGAGAAGCAGTGAATGCTCTCAACAGAAAGTGCACTTTTGAAGAAGAAAGAGCTTGGCTGGCATGGCTCAGTGGTTGATCATCGATCTATGAACAAGTAGGTCACGGTTTGATTAACAGTCAGGTACATGCCCAGGTTGTGGGCTTAATCCCCAGTGTGGGTCGTGCAGGATACAGGCAATCAATGATTCTCTCTCATCATTGATTTTTTTATATCTTTCTCCCTCTCTCTCTCTTCCTCTCTGAAATCAATAAAAATACACTTGAAAAAAAAAAAAAAAGAAGAAGAAGAAGAAGAAGGAAGTGAAAGGCTGAGGAGCCAGGGGAGTAAAGCCACAATAGCCGGTCAAGATGCTGTCCCCTTCCTTTTGTACAGGTCACACAGCACCTTATATGAGGCTCCACCTGCATTTTCTATGAATACCTCTTGTTAGGATTTAGGCACCACTCCCCCACCCTACCCTCACGTCCTTCCCAGTTAAGATGGTTAGGAGCATTTTTTTTTTTTTTTTTTTGTGGAAGGATTACTTTCAGAACTTTCTTTTTATTTTTGAAGTAGCAACTTCCCAATTCATGTTACCAATTTTAGCAGTTTTGTTTTCACTTATAATTCTATGGAGACATTTTAAAGTTTTAGCTCATATTACAATACCACTAAATAGTTCCCCTTTAATCCTTCATGTCAGACACCTATTAACATTTCTTTAAAATTTGTAAAACAATTTTGAGATGTCAGGGGGGGAAAAAGCCTCTTTAAAATTCTAATGATTAACTTGCTGCCTGTTCTCCAGGTTAATGTGCTTTCTATCAGTCATTGGTGTCAAAACTATTTGAACAAGGCTTAATATTCAGAAAGTAATTTTACATTTTTACACCTGGGAAACATTTTCCTACACTCTCCTAGTTTTAACTATGCACTGTGTATCAGCCTCTTCTACTTGTTACATTTTGCTCTATCTGGAACCCTTCTCAATGTCTGTCTTCTGAGGCTGATGACCACCCCCCGGGGGAAATGAGGCAGCCATACATACCCAGTGGTTAAAAGCATGGCTTCAGAATCAGACAGGCCTGGGTCTGAGTCTTAGCATGGCCTTTTCCTAACTATCTGAACTTTGGTTAAAATTTTCTGAGCCTCAGGTTCTACAACTGCCAAACCATAGTAACTGTTGTATAAATTGTAGCCACACACACACACACACACACACACACACACAGTATATATCTGTTGACATTGTGGCAGTTACTGTCTCTCCATTTACAGGGTGAGAGAGCTGAGAGCCATTTCTATCGCTCACAGAAACAACCAGGAATGAAGGCTGAAGAGAAGGCAGAGATGGAACATGGAAGCTATGCAGGTTTGTTATCGTCATTAATGGCATTGGAAATAGTCTAGGTTGGTAGAAATCTCGGGCATGTATAAGAACTTATCTAGACAAGGTCACGATGTACAACATATTGCAAAATACCATTAGACAAACATTGCAAAGCTTCTGTCTTATCCTAACTACATGCTCTCAGTTGACTACAAATCAGAGATTTCAAATAGGCATGATTATATGTGCAGTTAATAAGCAGTGATTGAATGTTACTCCATACCCTACACATGCTGAAGAGAGTATAATAACTAGGATTGCATTCCTGCTGGTACAGTGGAGAAGGGCCCCGGAGTCTGGGGCAAATCCTGGCTCCATACGATTCACTCTAGGATTTTGGGTGAATGACTTAAACATTCCTCATCTGTAAAATGGGCATAAGAGGGAATATCTCACAGAAGTGCTGTAAATGGGAGACAATTCTTGTAAAAGTACCCATCTCTATGCCTGGTCCAGAGAACATGCTCAATAAATATTAGCCCCTTCCCTGTAAGAAAACTTACAGATTTGTGAGGCAAAATAATCAGAAAAGATAGTTCAGGCCTAGCTTGTATATAGTTCAGATGCTAAAATGTTAAATATAATTAAGGGCAGGGAGAGAAGTGGGTATATCTGGAATGGTGACTGAAGGCACTTGGAGGGGGCTTAAAATGATGGATGAGGAAGGATGACTGACAAACCCAGAAAGCCTCCAATTTTCTACTCTTAAATGAAGGAGAAGCCTGACGTTGGGAGGTAATATTTCCCAAAAGCACAGTTCCATCTAGAGCCCTGTCGTTCTTGCTTCAAGACAGAGCAATGTGGAATGTGAATGCTCAGCAGCGGACTGAGTGGCCCAAAACACTTCAGCGTCCTCTACAAAGAGCCAGTGTAGGCTGTGTTCAGGACCAAGAGGAAGGCCCAATTCTGGCTGTGAAAACTGGAGGAGCCCTGCCTGCTGTCACCCAGTTTTTAAACTAAAACCTCATTCTCGTCTTCAATATTTTAGTTTTTTTTTAAAGAAAGGAGCAAGAGTACTTCAGGCTGCTGGCATGGCTCAGTGGTTGAGTGTCAACCTATGAACCAGTGGTTGAGTGTCAACCTGGTCAGGGCATGTGCCCAGGTGTGGGTTCCATCCCCAGTGTGGGGTGTGCAGGAGGCAGCCAGTCGGTGCCTCTCTCATCTGATGTTTCTATCTCCCTCTCCATCTCCCTTCCTCTCCGAAATCAATAAAAATACATGTTATTTATTTATTTTTTTAAAGAGTACTTCAAACAAAACTCCTGTGCTGTCTCCTTGCCTCTGAAAAAGTCGCCATCCTCCCCTCGTCTTGCTTGCTTTGGAACCCACAAGCATCTCACTGGCAGGCCACAGCGGCCTGAGCACAGACAGCTGTCACCTCTCCTGGTCATGCAGTGCTCTCCTGCCTCGCACTCGTTCATGTCCTTGTTTTCGCTCCCCCCTTTTCTTTGACTGCAGCCCAGGAAAAGCTCCCAGAAAGGAAAGAGTCATAAGAAGCAAACTGAGGACCAAGTCAGGCTTTGAACCTAAGCCACTTGTGTTTACACTCATGCCCTCTGCAAAGGGCCCCTCAAGCCGCACACGCCTTTCTTTCCTCAGAGGACTCTCTGCAGCAGCCGGACAGTTCTGTTTGTTCCAGGACACCAGTGAACCAGAGAACTGTGGCCACATTTTGCCTTTCCTCCAGAGAGCAAAAATATGAGTGAGAGGGGAAAAATAGCCACAGATATGTTCCAGAAGGTTGACACTTGCCAGCCCAGACATGTCCTAGCAGGGCTATTCACAGCTTCAGCCAAGGCTTTTCCGGGGGAGATAGAAGCGGGGAGAAAAGGGGGAAAGGGCAGCAGCAACAGCTCCCCATGCCTCCTGTAGGAGCCCAGAGCAGTGGGAGGGGTAGGGGGCACAGAGGAAGCAGATTCCCTTGGAGGCTCCAGGATTCCCAACATAAAAGCTTCCTAGGGGCTTGTGAGCAAAGCTGGCAGGTGGTGAAGGAGCACAAAACCCTGCCACTTAGGGCAGCTGGAGGAAGAAAGGCTTTGGTCTTCATCTGTGAAAAGGATTGTTATGGGAAAGAGAGATTAGGTTTGTTCTAAATGAACTTGGTCCAGGGGGTGGATCTAGATTTTGGACATCTGTATTCTAAAAGGTCCAACTATTCAAAGAAAAGGAAGGGACTTCTCCTGAGTCTGCTGGGGCTTATTTGCACCCAGCTCAAAACAATCCACATGCAGAAGCAGTGTATTTTGGGGTGGCATGCTCTGATTATTTCCATTCCGGGTGTCACTTCCCCACCTGTATCCCAAGGGTCCTTGCACTTCCAAAATTAGCTACTATCCTCAAATCCTTGCCTTAGGGTCTACTTCCGGGGAACCCAAACTAAGTCAGGCCTATTTGTTAAACATGGGATCATTCTTTTTCAAACTTTGTTAAATGCTGCTTGAAAGTCAAAGCATAAATTTCAAAACTGTTAAAAAGATAATTGGCCTATGATAAATAGTGTCAAGGTTTTAATAGTATGTGTTAAGAACAGAGCTGATTCAATGTATATTGTCAGTAGAAAAAGGCAATGCAGAAATAAGATGGCTAAATTAGATGTAAAACTGGTTAATGTCTTGCAGGGTAATAACATCATAACCTTTGAGTTATATTACCACTTGGAGGAATAAATGTCATCATAACTTATCAGTTTTCTATAGAGATAAACTCTTACGTTATGGACTTTTGAAAGGTCTCGGCCTCTAAAAAATTGATCATGGTCAAATGATGTTAGACACTGCCCACATTAGATAGGCTTATTAGAAAATATTTTTGCAAGATCAAAGATCACCCTGTTATCTTTTTACTTATTTCCAAGTTTGAAATCATTTTTCTGAACAACAGGAGAATTTTAAGGTGGTGTGTGAGTAATCTATGGCTTAATGAATGCAACATTCTTAGTGATAGTTCAGTAATTTGTGAAATTTGTGTGCTTGTAATATATTTTAAAATATTAATTTTACCTATTTGGCACCGAAATGTGTTGTGATGCCATTTTTAAAAATGAGAAATGTTGCACGTTTTAAAATGCAATAAAAAACTGTAAAATAGATTATCAAAAACAAAATTCCCTTCATACAGGTGCTTTTTTTTTTCTGTTTTAATTTTTATTGAGTATCTAACACTTTTGTGAAATTATTTGTAAGGTCAAGATCTGGAAACTTGTTACAAATATGTGATCTCCAGATTTTCCTTATTGGCAAAGGATCTTTGAGGAAACATCAATTATATTAATGTTAATATAAAATGACAGGCCTCAAATGGAATCACTGTGCTTAGCCCCATGTCACCAAACCAAGACTTAATCGCAGTTTCAGCTCTTCCAGAAATCAAATCTTAAATCAGTCTATCAGGCGTCACCTGGTCAGCGTTAGTCAGGAACCTGCCTGATAGGCATCTGCCATCTTCTGAAAGAACGTGACTTTGCAATAAATCCACTCCCCCCATGGCATAATTCCCTTGTATCTGCTACTTTCTGTCTATAAAAGTCTTTTATTTTGTACAGCTGCCTGGTTCACAACTCACTGAATGAAGTCAATAAAAGATCTCTCTATATTGGTCTTAAAAAATAACACAGGATAGAGATCAACCATCCTTTGAAAATTGGTACCTTTTTTGTTTTATCTTAAAGGAATCTGAATGGACTTCTTAAGACCACAATATCTTTTTCTTCCCCACATCAAATTGTGATTAATGATGTCAAAAGATAAAGATAATAGATTTCTTCTTTCTATTGTAGTTTGTTAGGGAGGCCTGAAGGGTTGTTCTTATCAACTAATGAGACCCAACTGCCCACTGCAGAGTCTAGTTAAACACTCAATTTGAAAACTCAGGAGAGGTAAGTGACACCGGGCACTTTGGCGTGGAAAATCTTTGCATATTATCAGGAATTAAGTGGAGATAGTATAAGAGACATTTTCAAAAAGCAGTTCAAATAGGCTTTTCCCTTCCTTGATCTCTTTGAAAGCCAGCAACTGCTGAATGCTGGTAGAAGGGAGCATTCTCTCTTTGTGAATTGAATGACCTGATTTTTATCTCTAGTTGGAGTCCAGGAGGAAGCATGATGTCATTCCAACCACTAGCCAGAAAACTTCTTGCTTAATGAGCACTTTGAGCTTACTGGCAGCCAAGAAGGCCTTTGTTGACTGTGCTTAGAAACAGAGGTCAAAGATCCTCTTTCTCTGGCTTTAAAGAACAAAAGGAGGGTTTGCTAACTAGCCCTTGCTCTTCGAGCCAGTTTCAGAGAACGGCAGATGATAAATACGAAGGGCTCTCCCAAAGGTCATAAAGGCTAAGAGGTCAAGAGGACAGGAGAGAGAAGGAACAGAAATGCCATAAATTATGATGCATAAGTCATCCCTATCTGACCCCAAGTGGGGGCTGAGTTTCAGCCCAGCATCCTGTGGCAGGTGTGTGCCAGCCTCCCGGTCCCCATCTCTCACCAACTCTCCAGCTTCCCTCAGCTGTTGGAGCAGTTGCGGCTTGGAAGACCTCCACCCACTGGCAGCTGTTAAGATGTATTCTGGGGGTGAAAGCAGATCTCTAGTTACTAACTACTGGGGTGGGGGGAAGACCATCCATATGAGGAGAGAAAATGTGCAGTGTGTGTTGATTTCTACTTGTGGTGCATTAAAAATTAAATATTAGGCAAAAGAGGTTGATTTAGTAAGGAAACACAGTCGAGCTCATTCTCCAATGGAAATAGGGTAAGCCCTCTGATATTTCTTTTTTTAAATACAGTTTTATTGAGGTATAGTTGTACAACTTTATGTTTAGGCATATGCACATGTTTGTGAAAATCCATCACCACAATCAGGAGCACTCCCTCTCTGCCCGCCCAAGTTTTCGCCTGCCTCTCTGAAGCCCTCCTTTCCATGGCCAGCCATTCCCACACACTCCTTTCCCCATCCCTAGGTGACCACCAGCTTTCTATCACTAAAGTTTAGTTTATATTTCCTAGAGTATAATGTAACTGAAATCATACATTATGTACCCTTCTCTCCTCACTCCCCATACCCCGCCCTAATCTGGCTTCTTTCACTCAGCTTATTATCCAGGACACATACTTTCATTTGTCTTGATTACCTACCTAGGAATGAAATGGCTGGGTCACATGATATGGGAATTATTTAACTATTTATTTTAGAATCATTTTTTAAAAGCCTTACTCAGTGATATGCTTATTGGTTTTAGAGAGAGAGGAAGGGAGGGAGGGAGAGAGAGAGAGAGGCATTGATGTGAGAGAGAACATAAATTGGTTATCTTCTGTACATGCCCTGAGGACCAGGGATTGAACCTGCAACCCAGGAATGTGCCCTGACTGGGAATTGAACCTGTAACCTTTCGGTGTATAGGATGACACTCTAACCAACTGAGCCACTCTCAGGTTATATTTAACTTTTAAAGAAAACGGCCAAACTGCTTTCCAAAGGAGTTGCACTATTTTACATTCCCACCAGTGATATCTGAGAGTGCTAGTCTTTTTAATCTTGGACAGTCTAATAGATACTTTGTAGTATTACACTGTGGTTTTCATCTGTATTTTCCTAATGACTAATGATGATGAGCATATTTTCTTGTGTTTCTTTGCCATGTATATATCTTTTTGATGAACGGTTTGTTCAGATCTTTTATCTATTTTTTAAATTGGTTGTTCATTTTTTATTTTAAGTTTTGAAAGTGCTCTATATATTCTGGATACAAGTCCTTTGTCAGATATGCTATGGAAGTATTTCCTCTCAGTCTGTCTTGTCTTTTCATCCCATTAATAGTGTCTTTTGAAAAGATTCCTCTTAATTAATGAATTCCAATTTGTCAATATTTCTAGTGATATTCTAAAGGTTAGAGCACCATCTAGATACAGAGAGGCATTTGATGTTATTTTACTAGTAAGTGCCTTCTCAGATGTATGACTTTATTTTTTAAATAAATTTTTATTGTTCAGATTACTACAGTAGTTCCTCTTTTTTCCCATCCATAGCTCCCCGCCACCTGTTCCCCCCTGCTACCTCATGCACTTACCCTCCCCCACTATTCTTGTCAATAGGTGTAAGATTTTTGTCCAATCTCTTTCCATCCCCCACACCCCTACACTTCCTTCCCCCTGAAAATAGTCAACCCACCTCCTTTCTATGCCCCTGGTTCTATTATATTTACTGGTTTATTCTGTTCATCAGATTTTTTGAATCACTTGTTGATAGATATGTATTTGTTGTCACTTTGTTGTTCATCATTTTTATCTTTACCTTTATCTTCCTCTTCTTAGAGAATACCTTTCAGCATTTGATATAATACTGGTTTGGTATTGATGAATTTCTTTAGCTTTTTCTTGTCGGTGAAGCTCTTTATCTGCCCTTCAATTCTAAATGATAGCTTTGCTGGGCTGTAGGTTCTTGCTATTCATTACTTTGTTTTTTATTTTAATAAATTTTTATTGTTCAGATTATTACAATTGTTCATCTTTTTTCTTCCCATATCTCCCCTTCACCTGGCTCCCACCCCACTCTCTGCCTTTACCTTCCCCCCATTGTCCTCATCCATAGGTGTACGATTTTTGTCCAGTCTCTCCCTGCACCCCCTCTCCTCTTTCCCCCTGAGAATTGTCAGACCACTCCCTTTCTATGCCCCTGATTCTATTATATTCACCAGTTTATTCTGTTCATCAGATTTTCAATTCATTTGATTTTTAGATTCACTTTTTGATAGATATGTATTTGTTTTTCATAATTTTTACCTTTACCATTTTCTTCTTCCTCTTCTTAAAGAATACCTTTCAGGATTTCATATAATTCTGGTTTGGTGTTGATAAACTCCTTTAGTTTTTTCTTATCTGTGAAGCTCTTTATCTGCTCTTCAATTCTGAATGATACTTTTGCTGGGTAGAGTATTCTTGGTTGTAGGTTCTTGCTATTCATCACTTTGAATATTTCTTGCCACTCCTATCTGGCCTGCATAGTTTCTGTTGAGAAATCAGCTGACAATCATATGGGTGCTCCCTTGTAGGTAATTAACTGTTTTTCTCTTGCTTCTTTTAATATTCTCTCTTTGTTTTTTGCTCTTGATAGTTTAATTATGATGTGTCTCAGTGTGGTCCTTTTTGGATTCCTTTTGTTTTGGGGTTCTGTGCACTTTCTGGACTTGTAAATCTATTTCTTTCACCAGGTGGAGGAAATTTTCAGTCATTATTTCTTCAAATAGGTTTTTAGTATCTTGCTCTCTCTCTTCTTCTGGCACCCTCATAATTCTGATGTTGGTACACTTGAAGTTGTCCCAGAGGCTCCTTACACTATCTTCACATTTTTTTATTCTTTTTTCTTTTCCAGTTGAGTGTTTTTTGCTTCTTTGTATTTCAAATCTTTGACATGATTCTTGCAATCCTCTAGTCTGCTATTAGGTTTCTGTATAATATTTTTTATTTCAGTCAGTGTATGTTTAATTTCTAGTTGGTCCTTTTTCATCTCCTCTTGGGTTTCACTAAATTTATCCATTTTTTCTAGGAAATTCTTAAAAAACCTTATAACCGTAGTTTTGAACTCTATATCCAGTCTTTTTTCCCCTCCATTGCTTTTGTTTATGATCTGTTCTTTTGCCTCGGCATATTTCACTGCTTCCCTGAGTTGGTAGAGTAGCTTTGTGTGCTACATGTCCTATGTGGCCCAATAGCTCTGCCTCCCTAGTTACCTGACGTGGACACTCTTGGTGCACACCTTTGTGAACTATGTGTACAGTCTTATTGTAGTTAATTCTTGTTTGTTGTTGGTATTACTGGGGGGGATTGACCTCCAAGCCAATTAGTTGTGAGGATCAGTTGTGTCTGCGCATGCACCTTGCCTCCAGACCTCTGCCTCTCTGGTTCCCCTGAGTTTCTGTGTGCTATAGGGAACCTTATGAGTCTGGGTCCCTAGGGTTTCGCCCGAAACTGGGGTTCAGTGTAGTTGTACATGGATTTCAGTACTGTGTGAGGTTTTGTTTTCCTTCTGCTAGAAAAAGCCAGTGGCACAACCAGCAGTCAGTGCTCTGTGTGCGCACTTTCGCACACCCCCAGACCTCTGTCTTTTGCAGCCCCCCTAAGTTTCAATGCACTCCTTCCTTTTCACAACAGTCCAGACTCCCCTGTATGAGCCTCGCCTGGAGCTGGGGTTCAGTGCAGTCAGAAGTGGGATTCAGTGCAATTGGGATTTTCCGTCTCCCTCCCACTAGAGCAGTGTTCTCAACCTTCCTAATGCCGTGACCCTTTAAGACAACTCCTCATATGGTGGTGACCCCCAACCATAAAATTATTTCCGTTGATACTTCATAACTGTAATTTTGCTACTGTTATGAACTGTAATGTAAATATCTGATATGCAGGATGTATTTTCGTTGTTATAAATTGAACATAATTAAAGCATAGGGATTAATCACAAAAACAATATGTATTTATATATTGTGAAATATTTATTTCTAATTATAAATAAATGAAATTTTGTCTTGAATTGTGGTGTAGCATGGGTAACAGTCTTAATATGACAACAGTAAACTACACTGTTACATTTTGCTACACCGAGGAGCGATATGTTGGTTCCTAAGACCACGGAAAATAGGTGTTTTCCAATAGTCTTAGGCGACCCCTGTGAAAGGGTTGTTCGATCCCCAAAGGGGTCGCGACCCACAGGTTGAGAACCATTGCACTAGAGGAAGCCAGCCAGACCCTCCTCTGCCCATCCTGTCCACGAGCGTGTCTCCATACCTCAGCTTTTTACAGCTTCTCTGAGTCTTCGTGAGTCCCTCTCTTTACTTCTAGTTGTAGAATTTTCACTCAGCCAGATTTCCTGTGGTTCTGGATAGTGTCCATTCTGTCTTTTAGTTGTAATTTTGAAATTGTTGTGAGAGGCGGCAGCTTAGGTGTTCACCTATGCTGCCATCTTGGTTTCTACTGATATTCATTACTTTGTATATTTCTTGCCACTCCCATCTGGCCTGCATAGTTTCTGTTGAGAAATCAGTTGACAGCATAGGTGTACTCCCTTGTAGGTAACTAACTGTTTTTCTCTTGCTGCTTTTATTATTATCTCTTTGTCTTTTGCCCTTGACATTTTAATTATGATGTGTCTTGGTGTGGTCCTCTCTGAATTCCTCTTTTTTGGGGTTATCTGTGCTTCCTGGACTTGTAAGTCTATTTATCTCATTAGGTAGGGAAAGTTTTCTGTCATTATTTCTTCAAATAGGTTTTTAATATCTTACTATCTCTCTTCTTGTGGCACCCCCATAATTTGGACGTTGATACGATTGAAATTGTCCTCGAGGTTCCTTACACTATGGTCATATTTTTGGATTCTTTGTTCTTTTTCCTTTTCTGGTTGGCTGTTTTTTGCTTCTTCATATTTCAAATCTTGGACTTGATTATTGGGATTGTCTAGTCTGCTGTTGAATCTGTGTATTATTCTTTATTTCAGTCAATGTAAGCTTAATTTCTGATTGGTCCTTTTTCATATTCTTGAGGGTCTCACTAAATTTCTCAGAGGTTCTAGAAGATTCTTGAGTAACCTTTTAAGCATGGTTTTGAATGCTATATCCAGTTTTTGCTTTCATTCATTTCTTTCATTTGTGACTTATTTCTTTGTCTCTACATGTTGGCTGCTTCCCTGTGTTTGTTTCTGTGTACTGGGTAGCTCCTAAGTCTCAGTGAGTTGATAGAGTGGCCTTAAGTGGTTGGTGTCCTATAGGGCTCAGTGGCTCAGCCTCCCCAGTCACCTGAAGTAGATGTTCTTGGTGCACCCCTTTGAGGGCTGTTTGTACAGTCTTTTTTAAAAATATATATTTTATTGATTTTTTACAGAAAGGAAGAGAGAGTGATAGAGAGTTAGAAATATCAATGAGAGGGAAACATCGATCAGCTGCCTTCTGCACACCCCCTACTTGGGATGTGTCTGAAACCAAGCAAGGTACATGCCCTTGACCAGAATTGAACCTGGGACCTTTCACTCTGCAGGCCGACACTCTATCCACTGAGCCAAATCCGTTTCAGCTATTTGCATAGTCTTATAGTTAAACCTTGATTGCTGTTGTTATCACTGAGAGGAATCAGGCCAATTGGCTATGATGACCAGCTATGTCTACACTGAAAGATATGTTGCACAGGATACATCCTTATGGGACAGGACTTATTTCAGTAGGGCTTTGGTGCTCACTGAGTCTTCCCCTTGAGTGTGTCTCTTATGGATGTGAAGAGTTGTAATCTGGTATGGTCTCACTCTGACAACTAGATACATTGGCTCTTGGATCTCCAAGGAAGTGCAAGGTCAGCCACTGTCTGGGCTGCCCAGCAGGAGTTACAGAGACATCTGTAGATTGCTCCTCTTTGTATAGGGTTTGGAAGTGCCCAAATGAGGCCCAGCTGTGAAGCAAGGCCACTGCTGCTGCTGCCACTGGGTCTTGGGTCTTCTTTTGGAAGCCTTAGGGCTCTCTGACCCAACTACAGTTTGACAGATTTTAGGTGAAAGGACAGGCCATTCATATGCAAAAGCCAATGCATACTGCTTGGGAGGGGTTGTAAATTGGGTGGGGCGGGTCTCTGGGAATCACCAGGATGGAGCAAACAGCAACTGCTGCCAGTCAGCCCTGAATTGGAGCAGTCCTTGGTTCTCCACGCCCTGTACTCCCCATGCAGAAACAATCACTGTGAGCACCACTAAGAGGAAGCCACCCTTGCGTTCTTGTCCCGATGCCAGACAGTCCAGTTTCTCCCCATATGTGCCTGGGTCCCCCAGGGTCTCGCTGGGAACTGGAGTTCAGAGCAAGTGGGAGCTTGTATCTCCCTCCTGTTTAAAAGAGCTGCACATCCAGGTGCCAGCACTTTCCCTGCCTCTGCACTCTTACCAGTCTCACTGCACTTTCTTCACCTCTCCAGCTGTGCAACTTCCACACTGGGGACCAAGCCTGCAACCCAGGCATGTGCCCTGATTGGGAATCAAACCATGACCTCCTGCTTCATAGATCTATGCTCAACCACCAGGCACTGGCTGGGCTGTTTGGTTATTTCTTGTTAGAGAAGCTGGCCAGGCTGCAAAGGTCAGTCCCATAGTCTGCTTACTGATGGCCTTCATTATATCCCACAGGATGGGAGGGGAAGTTGGAAGCTGGGAAGGGCCCATGTCCCCATTTACCATACAACTATCAAGCTCTTCCCTGTCCAAATCTCATTACCAAAACAATCAAATAGCTATAAGATATCCAGGTTCCAATGCATATGTACTTATTTCAAGGAAAATTGGATAAAGCAACTTTCAGTACCAGAAGGAAATCTGAACTGAAGCAGAAGGTGTGCTGGTGATATTTTTATAAATGCAGCTCCAGGAAAAGATAAAGCTGCTGGAGTTCTGGGGGCTGTGGGGAGAGCAGCTTTGTCTTCAACCACAGGGGAGAATAAGAGCCAGAAAATTAGGCCCAAACCATCCATGAACCAAGGGTAAAAAGAATTCAGCTCTGTCACTGGGGTAGAAGTGAGCATTAGCTGCCTTCACATTTCAGCAGGAGACATTCTCCACAAGCCTCTGTAGGAAGCCAGAGACTTACTAATTATAAATTATTTATAATTTACATAAAGAACCATGCCTAGACCCAAATTATAAAGTTAATGGTTAACATTCACATGTTTAAGCTTGCTAGAGGTCAATACTTTATCATAGTATCTCATGTAGCCTCCAAACAACCTGGAGGTGGGTGCTGTCATGTCTCATTTTATAGATCAGGAAACGGAAGCACAGAAGGGTTAAGTGAGCAATAAAGCTAGACATTTCTGAATGTAGGGTCTATGCTCTAACGCTACTTTTTCATGGCACCTACATAATTTGACTTTTACCTCAATGAGTGGTCTTTTAATGAACTGTTTCTTCTTTATTTTAGTCTCTTTTCTATTTAAGTCAACTCACTTAATTAGGGAAGAGAAAGAGGTCACAAAGGATGAAAAAGAGCAAAATGCTGAGCCTCGGAGGAGTGGGTGATGCTTAGTACCCTTGCAGTGTCCCCACCCCTACCCACTTAGACCCTCCAGTCTGGCATAGTGAACCTCTCAGCACATGCACCCCAGTTAATAGAGTGTCTGTCTACCCACTAGACTGGAAGCCCCTGAGGGTGAGGACTATCTTATTAGTGCTGGGACTCAGTCTGTTCTGCTAACTTTAGGTTTAGTTTATTTTTCTTGTCCTTTGAAGTATAAAGTTAAGTTGTTGATTTGAGATTTTCCTTCTCCTTTAATGTAGACATTTATTACTATAAACCTTTGTCTTAGTACTGCTTTTTCTGTATCCCATAGGTCTTGGTATATTGTGATTTTGTTTTCATTTGTCTCAAAACACTTTCTAATTTCCTTTGTGATTTCTTCTCTGACCCACTGGCTGTTAAAGTACATGTTCAATTTCCACATTTTGTGGATTTTTGAGTTTTGCTTCTGCTATTGATTTCTAGATCCATTCCATTGTGGTCAGAAAAGAATCTTGGTATGATTTTAGTCTTCTTAAATGTGTTAAGACTTGTTTTGTGGCCTAACATCTGATCCATCATGGAAAATGTTTTTTGTGCAATTGAGAAGAATGTGCACTCTGCTATTGTTGGGTGAAGTGTTATGTCTGTTAAATTCAATTGGTACTTTCTGTTGTTCAATTGGTACTTTCTGTTGTTCAAGTTCTATTTCCTTATTGACCTTCTCTCTGATTAATATATCCATATTGAAGTGGGGCATTGAAATGGCCTTCAATTGCATACAAAAACTCTTTACATCTACCCTTAGTTTTATGTTATCAATATCATAATTCACATCCTTTAAAAATTTGTACCAGTTAACTAATTTTATAACTATAGTTTTTATGCTTCTATATTTTAAATTCTATAATTGAATTATTTCAGTATTATAATATTCTATATTTTTTATGTACATACTTATTTTTACCAGAGTTTTATATTTTCATTTGCTCTTGTGTTGTTGTCTAGCATCCTTTAGTTCCAACTTGAAGGACTCCATTTAGGAATTCTTATCAAGGAAAGTCCAGTGATAATGAATTCCTTCAGCTTTTGTTTATATGGGAAGATCTTTATTTCTCCTTCATTTTTGAAGGGCATTTTGCTAAATATAGTGTGTTGGGTTGGCAGGTTTTCCTTTCTTTTATCATTTTAAATATATCAATCCAGTCCCTTCTGACCTGGAATAGTTCTGCTGAGAAATCTGCTAATACTCTTGAGGGAGTTCCCTTGTAACTGATGAGTTGCTTTCTCATCACATATAAGGAACCTTTCAGATGAACAAAAGCTGAAGGGGTTCATCATTACCAGACTTACTGATGTAGTTAAAATGAAACAGCTTTTTTTTACCCATTTCAATGTGGCTGACTGTTCTTGGCTTTGAACTTGCCTGGGGTACTATGACTTCCAAACTGGTTTCTGGAATTCTCAGAAAGCTTTTTGAGTGTACATTGTTGTTAAGTTAGTATCTCTATAAGGGAACAAGTCCTAGAGCTACCTATTCTGCCATCTTGCACTGTCACTCCATATCCTATTCAGCATTTTTGCTAAAAATGTTTAACCTGAATTTAAAAATGAGGAAATAATCAAACAAATCCAGGAACAATCTGAAAAAAATTTAGCACTAATAATTAAAAATGTTAATATCATGAAAGTTCTTCCCTTCCTCTTCCCCCACTCAGAAAAACTGAGAGAGTGTTTGAAATTAAGGGAGACAGAGATAGGATAGTCACTGTAGTGAATGAAGCTTGATGGGATTTTAAATTTTAAAATAAAGCCATGAAAATCACTTTGGGCATAATTGAGGAAATTTGGATACATACTGCTTTGGTGTTATAATGGTGAATATATAAAAGAATATCCTGTTCCTAGGAGACGTATACTAAAATATTTAAGGGGAAACTCTCATGTCTGCAATACACACAATACACACGGGCACATGCATGCATGCACACACACACACACACACATGCACATATGAGAAAATGTTTGGCAGGATTCTACTATGATTATTAAACAGTTGTTTTATACTGACTAAGAAAAGAAAGTGGCACCTCTCTGAACCAGAAGGAATATGGCAGGAACAAATTATGGCTTTATTTAAAAAGATTGGTTGGTTAATTAGAGACTCTGGGAAATTACAGACTCAGTAAGCCTGGATTTCAATTTGACAAGACTTCCTGAAGGACCTGGGGAGAGAAATGTGGATTGGCTACAACTGTTTACCAGAGTTTTATATTTTCATATGCTGATCTAGATGAAAGGCAGATAAAGATGAATAAGCCAAATTCTTGCCCTCAAGGAGCTCTCAATTTAGTGAATTTTTGTTTGAATTAATACTAAGCAGTTAAACAAAAATATCACAAGGTGGATGGACCAATGAACAGTTAGCTGGATTTCTGTTTCTAGTTTAGTGTAATTTGATTTTTTGAAAAATCAAAAGCATGGAGACACAGAAGACATAACAACTGAATTCTTAGATGACAGAAATCTGGGAGTGGTAACTAAAAGGTTGGATATCTGAACCAGTATTTTTGAAAAGTTTTAACAGATTTATTAGGTATAAATTGAATCTTAAGGACTCAAAAATAAGCTCTAACTTAATTTATGTTAAACAAAGAAACAAACAAACGTAGTTTTTTAGTCAACCACAGACTCAGTATGCCCCAGGAGCAAAATGTGGTTGCTACAAATAAAAATGCAACCAGAGGAGAAAATAAAAGTAGCACATCTGGAATGAAGGAAGTTATACTACCACTGTTCCTGTTATGGTCTAGTCTTGCCTGGAAAGAATAGTGTATTGTTTTGAATATGACATTTCAAGAAGGGTATACAGCGGTACCTCGAGATACGAGTGCCCTAACATACGAGATTTTAGAGATACAAGTCGTTGAGCGAGTGATTTTTTGCTTTGAAATACGAGCAACATTTGAGATATGAGTAATTGCAAGGATCGGCTGGCTGCAAAGACCCACCAGTTTACCACAACTCGAGCATCTCATAGATTCCCAGGCCTCAGTCAGTGTGCTTGTTTACCTTGTTGTTGAAGCATCTTTTGTGCATTTACATACTTTATCACATTTCTTTTTATAACCATGGCTCCGAAGAGAGCGAGTGGAAGAGGATGATGTCTATTGAATTAAAGCGTGAAATCATAGAAAAATATAAGCAAGGTGTGGGAGTGGCTGACTTGGCGAGGCAGTACGGGGCATAGTACTTCAACGATATGCACTGTGCTTAAACAGAAGGAGTCGATAAAGGGTATAATGCCAGCTAAGGGCGTTACAATAATTTCTAAGCTCCGTAGCTCTCTCCATGAAAAGATGGAGAACCTACTGATGGTGTGGGTGACGGAGAAGCAGCTTAAAGGAGATACATTAACACAAGGCATCATATGTGAGAAGGCACAAGCGATTTATGGTGATTGGCTGGAGCAGACCCTGTGCACTTCCACAGACGAAGCATTGAAAGACTCATTTAAAGCCAGTAGAGGCTGGTTTGATAACTTCAGGAAAAGGTCCGGCATTCACTCCATTGTCAGGCATAGTGAGGCAGCAAGTTCAGATGTGAAGGCAGCTGAGGATTACCTCAAAACTTTTTCCGAACTGATAGAAGCCAAAGGATATATCCCCCAGCAAGTCTTCAACTGTGACGAGACAGAGCTTTTCTGGAAGAAAATGCCAAATAGGACTTATATGATGGCAGAGGAGAAGGCGATGCCAGGCCACAAACCCATGAAGGATAGGCTAACTCTCACACTGTGCACCAATGCGAGTGGTGACTGTAAGATCAAGCCTCTGCTCGTATATCATTCGGAAAACCCCAGAGTCTTTAAGTTACACAAGATTTTAAAAGATAAACTGCAAGTTATGTGGAGGGCAAACCCGAAGGCATGGGTCACCAGGCAGTTCTTTGTGGAGTGGATAAACCTGGTTTTCGGCCCTTCTGTTAAGAAATATCTACAGGAAAACAACTTAACTATTCAAACCCTCCTCATCCTCAACAATGCTCCTGCTCACCCACCAAATCTCGAAGATGAACTCCTCGAAGAGTTCAAGTTTATCAAGGTTGTCTACCTACCTCCCAACACCACTTCTATCCTGCAGCCCATAGATCAAGAGGTGATTTGTAATTTTAAAAAGCTGTACATCAAGCACCTGTTCCGGCACTGCTTTGAGGTGATGGAGAACACAAACCTCACCCTTCGAGAGTTCTGGAAGAACCACTTTAACATCGTGATATGCCTCAGAATTATTGACCAGGCCTGGCTGGGTGTTACAACAAGGACTTTGACCTCTGCATGGAAGAAGCTGTGGCCTGAGGCCATAGCCAAAATGACCTTCAAGGATTCGAACCCGAGGTGCCAGTGGAGGAGGAGATAGTGTCTCTGGGAAAATCCATGGGCCTGGAGGTGGATGAGAGAGACGTGAATGAGCTCGTCGAGGAGCACTCTCTGGAACTTACCATGGAGGAGTTACAAGAGTTGAAGTCTCAGCAACATATGGAGGTTCTCCAAGAAATTGGTTTCGAGGAGGAGCCAGAGGTGGAGGAGATCTCTACAAGTGAGATAAAGGAGATCTTAGGAATGTGGGAGAGGGTGTCACACTTCGTGGAAAAGAAACACCCCGAAAAAGTTGCTACTGGTCATACATCGGAGCTGTTCAATGAAACTTGCCTCACCCATTTCAGAAACATTCTGAAAGGGAGGAAGAGGCAAACCTCCGTGGACACGTTTTTTTTTGTTTTTTTTTTTAAATCGGCCAAAAATGCAAAGACCAGTAGCAATTAAGTTCAGTAAAGATTAGTTAAGTTACATTCAGTTTAGGGATAAAGTGTAGCATTAAGAGTGTAACAAGTAGGTAAATACACTTTATAAAACCAGTTTTTTCCTTTACATTCTCTTTTATTATGTTTTTATATAATATTTGTCATTTATAAATACATTTTTCTTATTCAAAAACACGGAACAAGAACAACTGGGGTGGCATTTTGGGGGCTGGAACAGATTAACAGCATTTCAATTGATTTCAATGGGGAAATTTGCTTTGAGATATGAGCAAGGTTACAGAACGAATTAAACTCATATCTCGAGGTACCACTGTATTCATAAATTCGCTCTTCCTCATACAGTGTGTTTTTCATTGTTGATAGACTGCTGAAAATGCATTGAGAATTTTAATAATCATCAAACCAAAAAAAGTTTTAATGAATGACTCAAACTTAAGACCTAGAAGTCAAAATACTCATGAATATGGATTAGACTTTGTCTTCCTGGACCTTGTCATTACATTCCACAGATTTTACCTTTCTCTTCTTTAATTGCCTCCATGATACACTATCATATATAGTCTCTACTTTAGCTCATGATTTCCCCTCTGACAAAGACTCTTTCTTTAGCGAAACTTTAATTAGGCTCCTCTGAGCCCTCTTTTCAACTCAGCCTTGTCCTTGGGCCCTGTCTTCGACCTGCCTCGTCCAGTTGTAGCAAGAAGTCTACTGAGTCATTTTATTTTATTTTATTTATTTTTTATTTTTTTACATATATTTTATTGATTTTTTACAGAGAGGAAGGGAGAGGGATAGAGAGTTAGAAACATTGATGAGAGAGAAACTGATCAGCTTCATCCTGCACACCCTGTACTGGGGATGTGCCTGCAACCAAGGTACATGCCCTTGACCCGAATCAAACCTGGACCCTTGAGTCCACAGGCAAATGTTCTATCCAGTGAGCCAAATCAGTCAGTGCTCTACTTAGTCATTTTAGTAAGGATCAACTAAAATGTCTTCACACTCTTTTCTCTTTCTTCCTCAGAATTTATCTACTCCTGTGGTATATGACTTTTACTTTTTTCAATAACTCAGAAATGTGGAGTTGCATGTTGGGTCTCTCCTTGAACTACAATGCTGTTATCCAACATTAAAAGAGTAAAGAGGCACAGGATAAGAAAGTTAAAATGTATGTAGAAGTGCTTTTGCCTATGTTATCTCATTTAAATAACATAGGCAAGTCCATACAACCCTGTTCTGTTCAGGTATTAGCATACCTGTTTTTCATATGTGGGCATTGAAGCTCAGAGAGCCTCAAATCAAACTTTTACAGTGATTTACACCTAGATCTGTGGCTTCTATTTGAGGACTTTTCAACTATAGTATAACTACCTCTCTTTTAGAACTTACAATCAGTATGATTTATTCACCCCATCCATTTACTAATGCACAAACATTACACGCCTACTAGTGTCGCTATTTCAGGACTGGGGATAAAGAAATGAATAAGACACAGTATTTTCTTTCTGAAGCTAACAATCTAGTAAAGGAGACTGAACAGGCAGATGACAGCAGAAGGTAGAAGCGGCTTTGATGAACTATGGAATGAACAATTTACCTCCATACCAGGGAAGTCAGTCAGGAAAGGGCATTGGTGGGGTCTTGGATGAGGAATAGAAATTTGACGTTCCATTCTGATATAACTATTCATTTTATTTAACTTTTCAAGTTTCTAGGTCTTATCTCCCTCCCCACTACACATTTGCATGTAGTAAGCCCTCAAATTTCTATTGAATGAGAGCTTTGAACAGGATTGTGGCTGTAAGGTTATAAAGTATCCACACTTAATTCTTACATAAATATCTCAATTCAAACAGATGGTAGCTCATCACACATTGTCAGTGTAATATGTTTCCTCCCTAATCTGTAAGAGAAGAAATTATGTGGCAGTGAAGATTCATGAGGACACACAGCTCTCAGAATCAGAAAGCTGAGCAGGATCTGTTCACGTTTGTAGCAACTATCACCTGAATGTGCCCAACTCTTCAAGGAACAGCTAGAGGTAGAGCCTGAGCTGGAACAGACATGCATTTCATCACACTTGGCAAGAAAAGGGTCCACAAGTGTGCATCCAGGATAGAGATGCTAATGGCTTATTAGGATCTTGCAATTCAGCCAACCTCTTACCACCTGGATGTTAATGGCTGCAATTAGTTATCCACCTTGGTCTGACCCTGGGAAAACCTGGCAAGTGCTGTTCTGCTCTATAGAAACTATTTTGTTGCAGAAAAAGGCCTTTTCCCCGCTTCTCTCACCACTAAATTTATAGACGGGAGGGGTGGGAGGAGGAAGCAATTCTTTCTAATAGGTCTGAAACCTGAAGTTTCATAAAAGCTCCTTATCTCCCTGACTTTCTCATATGTCTTCATCTGTTCTATTGACTCTCTTTGATGGAATATACCAGCAGGTGCTGCAAAGTGCTTTTTAATACTTTAGTAAACAGTTGGGAGAGGAACCTCATTACAGATAAAGTGAGAAGTGAAGTCAGACAGCCCATTTATCTTACTCAAGATGAAATAAGGGCTATTGTTCAATTAGGCTAAAATAAAGTCTTTCATGTTTCCTTCCTAATGTCTTCTTCTGGAGGCAGAGGAATGGAGCTGGAGGAAGGCAGATGAGTAAGCTTCTGAAATATTGCCCAGGAATGTGACTACAGAAAAATACCCTCTTTTGAGGAGGGGTGCTGGGCACAGGCGGGAGGGGCTTGGGCCTGGACAGCTGCTCCTATAGAAGCTGCTTTGCACTGATTTCTGCTGGAATGTCTGATTAGGAAGCAGGGACTGGGGAGAGTTAAGGGGCCATCTGAGAGAGAGCCACCTCAAGCCCCTTTTCAGTCCTGGCCATGGGACTTTAATTAGCATACTTGGGAAAGGAATGAGCAGGCAGAGGCAGATGACACAGGATTATCATTGGGCTTTAGGAAGAGCAGCTAAGAGTTAGTTTGATCCAAACCTAAATGGTATGAAGATTGTACATCAGCTTTAATCCTTTAGCCATTCCTCATAGCAATTTTTTGGGCTGATTTTTAATGGGGATGAAGTGGGGAGAAGTGTTGGGGTGAAGGGTCGGGTGCAGGGATTGGGAAAGAATAGTGATAGGGGAGGAGAGAAATAAAGCTCTTCTGGTCAGCCAAAGCTTGCACCTGACCTTCTCAGCTGCTGTGTTGGCAAAGAGAATTGCTTTCATTTCTTTTCTCCCTTGGATAAACATGTTTATTCTAAAAAAAAAAAAAAAAAATGGGGGTAGGGAGAAGATTTCATTTTGGCTTCCAGACTGTTAATCTGGAGGAAGGCTAAAATTTTTCCTAGGTGATATCTCCCACAACTTTTCCACTTTGCTTGCATCAGATCAGATTTAGCCTAAAATACTTGATTCATTTTTTTTTTAAAGGCAGCCAGAATAATGCTCAAATTTGGACTCATTCAGACCTTTCAGGTGCAAAAACCTCTTCCTGCTCTCATTAGTGACTTTGCTTTATATATCCTATTTAGGGTCATATAGAATTCCATTCCTTTGACTATAACTCCAGTATTTTTTTTTTAAATGTATCTAGATAGGAAATGCAAAGTATTCACCCATTTCATCAAAACATTTTTGTTAGCCTTAGAGAATCACCCATGAATGCCAAATGGTATTCTAATCCAGCTCCTGATTAGGTTCTTAAAATAAGAGGATTTTACTTCCTCAAAACTTCCTCTGCTTCAAAGGATAACCAGGTGCCCCATTGAGAAGGGCAGCAACCTCCTGCCAGATGGCCCACAGGAAAGTGAAGACTGTAGCAACTGTTACTACATCAAACACTAAGTCTGGGAGCACCTGTCTGCCCCAGAAGCTCCAGATCCATGTCCCAAAGCTCACTCTCAAGCCCTCAGGCAAGAGAAAATACTTCAGAAATCACTTAGAATACTTCACTCATTGTATATCTAATAGGTAGGGTGAGAAACCTGGATTGGGTTTATGGAATGGTAGCAAAATAATATCTTATTATTAGGATAGAGTAGTGTTGAAGGAATGTGCCAGGAAGCAAAAGAACAGCTGGGAAGCTTTTCATGAAGTTATTCACTTTTGAGGGGAGAATTGAACTCTGGTACTTACTGGGGTGGGTAGAAATGGACAAGAACTAGGCAAGACCCAGAGAGTGAAGCCAAATGGCCAACTTCCAATGACTCTTGAAAATCACTTTTAAGTAGTTCTTGGGTGAGTGGTTAAAGAAGCAGCCATTATAACAGCAATTGTATGTATAACCCTCAGCCTTACCTGTGATCCATGAACTCCTTCAGGGCAGAAATCCTGACTTTCTTTTTCATCCTGATTCTTTCATTTTATTAGTAGGCACACAGAGTGTATAAACGTGGCTGAGCTGACTTAAATTCACTTGGTGGATGGCTTGACATGTCCCATGACTGTAGACTACAGCAAATACAACATTTTCTACTTTTCTAGCAAGTCCAGTAGGAAATCTTCATAAAATGGAAAGCTGGAATAAGCATGTTTTTCCACAAATGTTCCTATCTCTACAGAGGGGTGTGTGGATGGTGTTGGGCAAGGGGAGGTCCTCACGCTTTCTCACTGCTGCATCCAATAACTTCAAGTCCATAAGTTAGTTGACTATTATTCATAAGTAAGACCATTCAACTTCAAATTCAGTTACTCTATTAAAGAACTCAGCCTTAAGTTACTAAGGTAGTTTTCCAGAGAACTTTCAACGAAGAAAGAGGTTCCTTGGCCAGGATTTTCTTTTCAGAGAAAGGAGAAGAGAAGCTAAAATAAGTTTCCCCAATTTTTTCATTCAAGGAGTTTAACCTCCATCCAGGAAATAAAATGAAAATGAGTCACAGTTAATGGGCAACAGAAAACAGAAGAATTAGGTGTGTAACCATGAGAGAGTTTCTTAAAACTAAGATATGGATTGGAAATCTGGCAAGCACTCATCCTCTAATACATCCAAATCCATGTATGGAGTTAGATTTTGACCTTTTCATGGGACTTCAGGCTGGCGATATACAACCCAGGGAATGCCTACTCATTGGAGGAGAATGCGTGACTTTCCATAATCTATTTCTAGATCCTCAGTTTCCAACTGTACTTTGTCCTGCTGGTTCTTTCCATCTTCTCTTTTAAACACCCTTCTTTACAAATAAAGACAAGTAGCTTACCCATCCTAAGTCTTATGAATGAATATGTTTGACCCAAGGCAACAAACAAAAGAGCAATTCCAGGATGCCTGGCTCACAAAGGGAGTCCTATAAGCACTAGCAGAAAATATTAAAGGGAGTGGTTCCTTATTTCAGTCAAGAGACTAACTCTTGTTAAAACTCTGAAGGCTTTTTTATTTATCCATCTATCCATCTATTTATTCATCTATCCATCCATCCATCCATACATACATATACACATACAAACATTCATCTTCTAGTTAGAATTCAAAAGTGAGATGGTTGTTTCAGGGGTGGGTGGGCATTAATATGCTTATTTGAATTGAAAAATAAGGTAAGACTTTTCTGAAGAAAGTGAATCTGATGGAGATGAATTGACTTGACAATGAAAACTGGGTTTGTCAAGGTATATGGTACATGCTATCTATAAATTGAACAAACTGTGTAGCTGCAAGATTTTGACAAAAATATACTCAGAGCCTATAGGCATCATAGCATATGTTGGACATTAAACATATGATAAAAATGATAATTTTTAAAATTATTGACACTATTACAGATGTCTCTCATTTTTGTCCCCTTTGTTCCCCTCCTTCCAGTCTCCTGTATCCCTCCTCTCCACAGCCTTCACCACATTGTAAATGGGCTATGCATATATATATGTTATTTGATGAAAATTGTTTGATGTCAGTTTAAAATTACGTAGGCGTGCACATAGATTATTATTTTTTAATTGTAAGGGAATATGCAAGAAAATTTGAAGATAACTGTTGTGAGGATTCAGTAGGGGCTGAGTCAGTCTGGAGCAATCTGAGGAGATGTGTTGAAGTGAGACAGGCCTGGGTGTTAGAGTATGTTAGAATGGCTCAAAGTGAAAAGGCAGGAAAAGGATATCTGGTCATTAGTTCAATGTTGACAGCATGTGCAAGGACTTCGAGATGGTACCAAATGTGTCCATTGGCAAACGGTAATGTGATAAGACTCACCTTAGGACAGGAATCAATGGAATGGCAGGGACAATAACACTGGCCACCTCTCAGCCTAAAACGATCTAATATCTTTCTTGCTGGGGAGAAGGAGGGCAGATTTGGTAATAGGGAAGGTTGGAAAAGGCTTTGAAAGTCCCATGGACATAATCTGGATTTTAAGCCATAGGAGCAAAGCAAGATCTAATCAGTGTTCATCTCTCTCCTTTTCTAATTCCCATAAGTTTATTTCAATCTTTTTATTGTGGGATGTTTCTTATGCCATGGCAATTCTTTGTTTACATCTCAGTCTCTTCCATTTTCAGTCAGTAAACTCTTCAATAACATGGATTGTTTCTTATATATCTTTGTAACTTTCACTAGTGCCTAGTGCCTAGCAAGTGACAGAATTTTAATAAATTAAAACAAACAAACAAAAATTCAAAAGGAAGGCAAAGAGGGATGAGATAGGAAAAGAGGACTCACAGTGCAATAGTCCTATGTACCAGGAACTGTGCTCGTCTTCACAAGTCTGAAAAATAAACACTGCTGGAAATAAACACTTTCTTCTCTGATCAGCTATTGGGTTTTGTCTATAGCTTTGCACTTCCAACTTGGCATATAACCACTTATTTGTCACTAATTTTCACTATGTTGTTGGGTATATGAAGGCAGGTATATGTAACTTACACATAGATGGCATGCAGTAGTTAAAAAGCTACCTTTAAGGAAACAACTAGGCTTAAAAAATGATTTTTCTTGTAACCATTGGGTCACTTCAGCTGACATAGAACATCCTAAAAGTGCAAACCTAGAAAAATGATTTAAGTTTTCTTCTTTTATTTAGTACTTAAATTGGTTTAGAAATGGCCAGAGAACATTGAACAGAAGCATCCTTGTGGAATGGAACTAACTGCATAAAAAACCCTAATCTCTTCAACCTAAATACAATTTTAAGGGAAGGAGGAAGAGTCTCTTTAGGACATTGACCAGACATTAGATAAGAGCAGAGATTTTTTTTTTTCCTTTTTAAGCTGGTGAGGTCAGCAAGAATCTTAATTTATTTCTCATGCTTTGCTTAGACAAGATAATGCACTTAGTACTGCTTGGTTGGTCTCAAATGCTTGGCTAGCTCTCAAAGAGCATTTGATTTGGAGAAAGGATAGAATAGGGCGTTCCCAGCCAGCCTTATCAGGACCAGACAGTACTTAGAACTGCAGACCTGATTGTATGTGTGCCCTTTTGTGAAATCTTTAAAAGGCTGGATCTGCTTACAGGGCCATTAACTATGGGGTCCCAAAAGTCACCTTACAGAAATGGTTGAGCAACCTTCTCCTAAGTGCACACCAATCACTGGAGCCTTTCACTCTTAACCATTTCCAAACCAATGCACACTTAATAGAGGCAGGGTGAGTTACTAAATAGTTTTGTTAATCCTGTTAACATATTAACTGACTCTGAAATGGGATAGCCAGAGAAGGCAGTTTGGAAGAAGTAGGACTTGCATCCATGCATTCACTCAGGAACTCAGCCTTTCTCAACCAGAGTCCTCCATCTAAAGCACAGTACACAGAAGATTGATTTGATTGATCATTTTTTCCTCCTAAGAATGGGTCATAGAAAGTGACATTCTTGATGCATGGGAGAGAAGTTAATTTATTCAGTGGGTGATGGGCATTAGGACCAAATTCTCTTATGAAACTACCGTTTGTTTATTTAATATATGTACTAAATGCCTACTATGTGCCAGACACTGTTACAGGTGTTAGCTATACAGCAGTGAACAAAACGGATCCCTGCCCTCATGGAATGTACACTCTAGTGGAGAATTCAGATTTGGGATGGAGTTATATGTATGCATATACATATAAATAGGGTGGGGAAAAGTAGGTTTAAAGATGTTCATATGACAAATAATACAGTAATTAATAAATAATAATGTAAGAATAAACCCCTTGAAAAACGAAGGGATTCAGCCTTCAGATGACCTTGGTTGTCAACAATCTATATGAGAATTAAGTCAGCCCTTTGCCTATTCAGATTCCCAACCTCCAGTTGCCCATTAAACATATGTTTAAACTGCGCTGCGCAGGTCAATAGAAAAAAATCGCTGTGTAAGTGAACTTGTGCAGTGCCAGCACAGTTCAAACCATGTTATTCAAGGGTCAGCTGATTAAACAGTAAGTATGCTGTGTACCTGGATCCTTTCTGCCATTTATTTTTTAGTTTCAGTCGACATATATATTATGTTAATTTCAGGGGTACTATACCTGGATCTTAAAGAAAGAGATGGAATCTGGATAGTGGGAGGGAAGGGGAGACTATTTAACATGGTCTGGGAAGGTCAGGCTATATTGAAATGGATCCAGGATCTGACTGTTTCTGTTCATTTCCCTCAACAAGCAGGGCTTACAGGGCAGACTCTCCCCATCACTAACCTCTGAACATCAGAATCCCTAAGCACATGGCTCTTTGTCCACAGGGTTATGATCAGGGTGCCCTTTTAGAGAGCAGATGGTCCTGGAGTCAGGAATTTGTTAACAGCTGAACATCTCAAGTCACTGGAAGAGTGGGTACTCCCCTATGCAGTGTGTCTTAGGGCTCCTCCTCCCACAAATACTTCTCCTCAGAATTTGCAAATTTCTCTAAAGGTCACCTTTACTGACTTCTTTGGCCTAAGGCAGGATTTCCAAAACTTTCTCAGTTCATGGCACATTTATTTTTTTCATGGTTCTTCTAGGATGAAAGAAATATCTAACAGTTTTGTTTATTAGGTAGTCAAGTTCCAATACTTAATTTTTATCTGTGTTTTCTTCTAAAATTCACAATATCCCATAGTCCCTCTGTGAATTCATTATGGAAAACTTGACATGTGTTTGTCATTGTAGACTTACGGCATATTAAGTCTCTATTAAGTTATAAATGGTCCTTATTTCCCTGAAAGCCAGATGCACTTATCTGGTTTGCTGTGGAGTTGCTCTAAGCCTAAAGAGATGGGACACATGGTGGGTAAGATTGGATGGTGAGAAAAGGAGGTAAAGGGCAGGTTAGGAAGTGTAATGGGAGTCAGATAGACCTGTGTGGAGAAAAGGTTGCCTTTCAGGAAGAATAAGAGAAGGCACTGAGTGTTCTGCATGGGGAGATCACAGAGCCGCAAGAAGTGAAGGTGAGGGGCCAGTAATGGAGTAGATACAAATTACCTACCCCCTGGAGATCTGCATTCTTTTAAGACACTAAGTTTTGGCATCATTTGTTATGCAGCAGTAGCCACTCAGTCATTCTGCCTCTATCTCTCAGGTCAACTCTGACAATAGGTAGAAAGAGATTAAGTAGGTTTAGTCCACCACTGTGCAATGGCTGATGGTCCGGCCTTGTAGAGTCAAAGCTCCTTAAAGCAGGGCTCTGTGTTCATCACTATAGTAGTTATTGCCACATCCCTCACCAGAGTGATGGTATATTTCATTCCACAAATATTTTCTAAGTACTTACTATCTGCTAGGACTCTGCCCACTAAATGATGTGGAAGGAATACTCCTTGCTCTCAAAGAATGCAATCTAGTGGGAATGACAAACAATAAACAAATAAACTGTGGTAAGGTCAATGAAGGAAAAGAACCAGGCGTGTTTAGGAAGAATTTACAGATTGAAGGAGAGTCAGGGTAGGGGTCTCTAAGGAAGTGACATTGAAGTTGAGACTGGAAGAATGAGAAGACATGAGTCTTCCATTGGAAGAATAGAGCAAGAGCAATGCAGACATAAAAGATAGCACTTGTGAAGGCCTTGAAGCCCCAAAGACCTTGATATGTATAATGTACTCAATAATGTGTATCTGCCTGGGCTTGCTCAGAGCTGTAGATGTGGTCCAGGTCTGATCCACCATCTCTCTTTCTGTTTGAATTAGTGTTACCAGAGCAGGCTCTTCCCATGATGCTGGCACAAGCCCAAGAAGGCAAGCCCAACTGTGTGGACATATTACAAGCCTCTGTTTGTGTGCCTGCTAGCATGCCCTAGATCAATGGTCAGCAAACTCATTAGTCAACAGAACCAAATATCAACAGTACAACGATTGAAATTTCTTTTGAGAGCCAAATTTTTTAAACTTAAAACTATATAGGTAGGTACATTGTTATTAACTTATTTAGGGTACTCCTTCAATTGCACTGTACGTGCATGCCTGCACGTGGTATTTTGTGGAAGAGCCATACTCAAGGGGCCAAAGAGCCACAGGCGGCTCTTGAGCCGCAGTTTGCCGACCATTGCCTTAGACAAAGCAGGTCACATGGCCAAGTTCAACGTTAGTAGGGTGGGGAAGTCCATGGAGGTGAGGGAAAGGGATATGCCCACTTTTTGGCACAATACTCTACATCTGTCCAATGCTCTGTATCCTCAACTGTTGTGACCATTGCCTGGGTTCCCGTTTTCATCTGTGCTAACACTTCTGTAGACACCAACTAGACTATTCTTCCTGACACTTCCAGCTGGGTCATGCCCCTCACCTGGCCCCTTCAACCATCCATGGTGGCCCATGGCAATGCCTTGTTTGAGTCTCCACTCTCATCAGTCTGCCCCACCCTGTAGCACTTAACTGCTTGTGCCAGTTGTATCGGTTATGACAAGAAAATCTGATGAAAATGTAAGGTGCTGCTAAAAATCATTTCATGGAAATAAAATAAAATTGCCTAGGCTAATTAAGACACTAAAGAAGAATTGAATTGGAACAGGATAATACAACTCACTTATCTTATAGAGATGTCATGAAAATTAGCTAGTCAGTATTCATGAGTTGAACACAAAAGAAAAATTGTTATTGATTTATATATAATGTCTCTGTTGTATCTTCCAAAGCCGCTTCAGTTAATATATAACAGAGGAGGCAACACCAAAGATTAAGTTTAGGAGCCATCCATCATGCTTCTTACTTTTCTTTCTTTCTTCTTTTCTTTTATATATTTTATTGATTTTTACAGAGAGGAAGGAAGAGAGGTAGAAAGTCAGAAACATCGATGAGAAAGAGACATCGATCAGCCGCCTCCTGCACGCCCCACAGTGGAGATGTGCCGGCAAGCAAGGTACATGCCCTCAAGGGGAATCGAACCTGGGACCTTTCAGTCCGCAAGCCGATGCTTTATCCACTAGCCAAACCAGTCTCGGCTCTTTTCTTTTTTCTTTCCTTCTTTGTTTGTGCTTCTCCCTGAAGTAGGAGGGAAGCAAGCAGAGAGAGAGCTGGCTTTGAACCTAGACAATTTTTTTTGGAGGGGGGGGGTGCGAAGGGGGGAGCATTACAAACGTATTGTTGATTACTGCAAAAAGCACCCAGAGGCTGCTAAGGAAATAGAAGTGGAGCTAGAACTTAGTAAAGAGATGATGAGTTTTCTTCCAATAAAAATGGAAATATTCAGAACTAAAGATGACCCTGACTTTAAATCCTCATTTTTAATGAAAGAAAATGTGTAATATTGAATATATTTTCCTCCTTAGTCAAAGGGGTCCAATTCCATTGTGACATTTTTATTTTTTTAAATATGTTTTTATTGCTTTTAGAGAGAAAGGAAGGAATAGTGAGGGAAGAAGGAAGGGAGGGAAGGAGAGGGAAGGAGAGAGAGAGAGAGAGAGAGAGAGAGAGAGAGAGAGAGAGAGAGAGAGAGAGAGATATCAACTGGAAACCCCAATCTGGGCATGTGCCCTAACTAGGAATCCAGCCAGCAACCTTTGCCACCTTTCAGTGCACAGGAAGACTGAGCTACACAGACTAGAGCCCATCGTGATACTTATTTATAGCCAAATGAGTGCAGTTTGAACTTGAGGTACAGCCAGACCAATTGAGTTTTTGCTAGGACCTTTATCAACATAAAGAGAATTAATAATTTACATGTAATTATATAAATTTCTGTTTTAAAGTGACATGTGACTGGTGTTTTAGATTGCTTATTTCTTATTTAAATATAAACTGTTCCTGCCTCATTTTCTAAAGGAAGATTCTTTGTTGTTTAGTATTTGATGGAACCTTTAAGAGGAAAAATGTTGGGCAATATTCCTGGTAGACAGGCCTATTATTATATTAAAATTGAAAAAGTAACTTGCTATAGTTATTCTTTTCTAATTTTTACTTTCCTAAATTCACAAAAAAATCTTTCCTTCTTAAAAATATTAAAAAGTAAGTTAAGTTGTTGCAAAGTAGTTTGCCTCATTTATAGGGGGAAAAGGCCTCATTGGAAATATAACAAATCAACTTGTTTCACTAATAAAAGGTTGTTTACTCTTTTTTTTTGGTAAGAATTAATTTAAAAAATGTTTAATCCTCACTTGGGGATATGTTTTTTAAAAATTGATTTTAGAGATAGGGGAAGGAGGAGAGATAGAGAAACATCAAATAGATGCCCTGGCCAGGGACTGAACCTTTAACTTAGGTATGTGCCCTCACTGTGAATCAAATCCATAAACTTTTGGTGTATGGGACAATGCTCCAATCCACTTAGCAAAGCAGCCAGGCTAATAATTGATTTTTGATACTTCAAAAGTATTGCCTTATTTGAAGCCAGAGAAGAATATTTGTTCAATAATACTGCACAGATAGGAAACATTGAAATTTCAGTCATTGAATAAATATTTATTGAGATACTACTATGTGCCAGAATAATCTTAATTGGTTACAGTTTCTCAACAGAATATATATACACACACACACATACTAGTAGTGGCTTGTTGCACGAAATTCATGCACGAGGGGCTGTGGGGGGAAGTGTCCCTCAGCCCAGCCTGCACTCTCTCCAATCTGGGATCATTCAGGGGATGTCCAACTGCCAGTTTAGGCCCACCGAGATCAGGCTTAAACTGGCAGTCAGACATCCCTCTCATAATCCGGGACCACTGGCTCCTAACCGCTCACCTGCCTGCCTGCCTGATTGCCCCTAACCACTTTGCATGCTGGCCTGCCTGCTTCCAACTGCCCCCCCCACTTGCCAAACTGATTGCCCCCAACTGGCCCCCTGCCAGCCTGCTCACCCCCAACTGCCCTCCGTTCCTGGCTTGATCGCCCCTAACTGCCTCTGCCCTGCCACTATGGCTTTGTCTGGAAGGATGTCCAGAAGGTCTCCTAGTCTAATTATCCTTTTATTAATATATACTTAAAGGTGTGTGTGTGTATATATATATAATATATATTATATATGTGTATAATATATATATAATATATATTTAAGCACTGTTGGAAAAGCTTATGTGCTTCAGAATAACATTGTTAATACATGTTAGTGAGTTAAAGAAAAGCAAAATTGAAATAGAGTCCCTTTCCAGTACAAAAATCAAGATCAGTTGTAAAATTTGATAGAGAATAGCTCTGTATGTTGGCTTGCCTATTAATTTGCTTCAGAAAGTTTAGGACTAGCTCACCTGTAATATTCTGTAACATTTATATATGTATGATAGACATCTTGCTTTTCCTTTGAGATCAATCTGCCAGGAAAAAAAAATAATCTTTGAGTATAACAGCAATGTGAAATTCCTTCAATATTTTATATTTATTATATCTACTGTGGGTCAGGCACTGTTCTCACTTTTTTTTTTTTTAAGTAAAGAAGATACAGTGATTAACGAGACAGACAAAGTCCTGTTCTCATGGAGGAAGTGAACAAGTAAGAGAGTGATTTCAGGGAATGAGTGTTATTCAGAAAGGAACCAGAGTGATATAGAATTTTTTAATCAAAAGGTGTGCTGTTTTAGCTATAGTGATCTGGAAAGTCCTCTGAAAAGGTGGGAGTTGACACTGAGCTGAGAACTGGAAAGGGAGGAAAGTAAAGATTCTTTGGTTGCAGTATTCCAGAGAATGCTAGGCTCTCAGGCTCTAACAAGCTTTGGAAGGCATTGGGCATTTTATTATTATTTTTTATTGTTTAGTTTTTATAGTCATTTTCAGGTTCCTTAATGACTTGAATGTCTTTAAGGCTCATAACATGGCTTCACTATTGCCAGCTTTCTGTAAATTTTTGCAGAAACACATTCAAGTAAGCAGACTCATTGGCTGGCTTTGGACCTAGACACTTTAAAGAATTGCACAGCAGATCATAAAACTCCATTGCATCCATGAAGTATGGTTCATTAGCTTTTTGATGAAAAACTTCAAGGGGTATCTGTTTTCCCTTCTCTGTTCTCCTCCCTTCCCCACCTTTACCATTAGAGACCATTTCGAAGTAAATTATGGCCTGTTCTTCAGCCTGATTATTCTGAGTCTGCCTGGCTTGACCAACCCTTCTTCCTCCTGCCAACCTGCATTTCCCTCATCTCATAGCTTCTTAAACCTAGCCTCTGAGAGCACAGAAGCGGAAACAAAGAGGAAGGACTCAAGCCAATTCATTATGGGTCTTGGTGGTGATACTGGTAAGAGGTTTGCTGGGAAAGGAGACAGGAATTATGCTGCCTGGGAACTCCAAGGCTGGAGTTTGTAGAAATTAGGCTCACAAGTAGCCACAGTGGACATTATGTAGGGAGATAAAGAAATAGTAGAGCACTGGCTTCCAGTGCCGAATGGTGTTGGGACTGAGGATGTGGGAGGGATAAGTATGAGAGAAGGAGAGGAAAGCTTAGTAAGGATAACAATCTCTATCTCATAGTGTTGTAAGAATGAGGTTACAGACTGTGTGTAAAATACTCCATACAATGACTGGCTTATTGTAAATGCCAATGAATGGCACCTTTTTTTTTAAATCCTCACCTAAGGACGTGCTTATAGAGAGGAAGAAAGGCAGGGAGGGAGGTGGGAGGGAGGGGGTGGGAAGAGAGAGAGAGAGAGAGAGAGAGGTAGAGGTTGCAATCAAAGTGGCAACCTTTTGGTGCATAGGATGATGCTCAACTAACTGAGCCACTCCACTCCAGCCGGGCTTCTATTATTATTAATACTATAATTATTTTATTTTATTTTAATGGTGTTCTCTTGTCCTACCAGAGAGGGCATATAAGCCTCTCAGTGGAAACTATGACTCTGGCTAAAAAGAATAGTAAAGATCATATAGATTTACCTTTAAAATTTAAGAAAGAGACAAATTTATAGAGCATATGTTCAATTATGGCTGAATTTTGGAATAAACTCTTTTAATCCATGGGCTCTTTCCCTTTCTGGAAAAATTATATTCTAAGCATTTTCATTTGCTCACCAAATTACTCATTAGCAATGACCTATTTAATCAATAGAATCAATAAAATGGTATTATTTCAGTTTAATTTAGCAGCTTGCAGCAGTATTTTGTGGGCCTGTCATTCTCTTTCATTGTTCCCGCAGATAGGTCAGCTTTAAAGTGAAAGACAAAAAAGGTATTTTTAATTTTTTAATTTTTTTAAAGCAGGTGGTGTTCTCTCTCTCTCTCTCTCTCTCTCTCCTCTCTCTCTTAAACAGGTGGTTCTCAAACATGTGTATCAGCATCAGCTGGAGGGCTTTTTGAAACACAAGCTGGCTGGTCCCACCCCCAGAGACTCCCAGGCTGCAGTTGAGAACACCTGCTGTAAATTAAGGCTGATTTCTCTGCCCTTTCAGCTGTGGTGGACTGGGGCTGAAAGGTCTCTACGTACTTGGCTTAATGAACTCTGTAGATTTTTTTAGTTGGTTAAGCAGCAGTTTATAGCCACTTTATGTTAAGAACATTTCTTTTTTAGGTCTGCAAAGTGTCCAGTGTTGGAATTTGTCTTCCACCACAGTCCTCACCAAAACATGTTCCTGAAAGAATTGTGTGTGCGTACATGGGAGAGCTCTTGTGCTTAGAGGGTTGTGCTTTGAAAGGCCCCTAACAGGGGAGAAAGAAATGATCTGTTGCCATGCCATAGTGCTCTGACTTCCATATCTGTCTGAAGAAGCAGGCACTGGGAACTGTAGATGGCATTGAAGAAGGAGGTAGACTAGGAGTTAGCAAGAAGCACAGATGTCTGGGTAAGATCCCTGTCCCCATGAGTTTTGTAAGGAGACAAAATGAGCTACTTTGAGTCATCATGAGCAACTTTACTGCCTATAATGGAACTATATTAAATAGCATTCCATACCCACATCTGTAGAATGCTGCCTCAGAAGCCAGTGGTGAGCTTCTGATCTTAAACCATTTGCAGCCTGCTAAACCCTGCTTCCCTGGCAGTGGCTATGGAAAGTTTGCAAGGCAACTGGGATAGGAGTGTGAGATGGTGTGGAGGCCAAAACTGTCCTGGAATGAGGCAGGAGTGTGGCCTTGCGTCCCATCAGGAGGTAGAAAGGAGGAGGACTGATTTGTGGATTTAAGTATCCTGGAGTAATCTGTAATAATCTGTAGGGAAGGGGAATCCTCTACTTCCTTATGCTCTGACAGGTGAGGTCTCAGAGTCATTGTATTTCAGGGCATTAGAAGGAAGCATTTTGTGCACATCTGTACTCCCAGATTGGTGAAAGCTGTAATACAGCAGTTGCTTAACATTGAATCCTGAATCAGGACAAGAACTCCGGTCTGGTAAGTTAGCTCTGCTTTGATGCTTGACATTGTCTTCAATATCTGCTCTAGTGAGTGGCCTTCTCCTGTTTGAAGCTTGATCATGCTTTGCTTCTTTCTTTACTTTGGCTGCTAGAATCTGAGTCAGGTTTGTCACTCATTCATGATAATTGAGCAAGATCTATTGTGCATTTTTGACTATTTTCTTCCATTTTTTTCTTTGCACATTTATCTTTCCCCTGTTATCCTATCTAATAAAAGGGAATGTGCTAATTGACCATCATGCCCTCACAAAGATGGCGGCACCCACAGCCAATAAAGAGGGGATATGTTAATTGACTGCCATGCCCTCGAAGATGGTGGTGCCTATAGCCACAAGATGGCGGCGCCTAGTCCTCTCAGCCCTGCCACAGTGGTAGGCGCACAGCACAACTGGGCCCACCCCCAGGTGGGTCCAACTGCTCCGTGCGCCTGCCTCTGGAGTCCCCCAGTCCCCTCAGGACCTGCCTGAGCCACAGGCAAGCCTCAGATGGCAGCTGCCCAGCTGCCCAGGGCCACCTGAGACTCAGATAACCAGGGCTGGCCAAGGCTTGCGCTGCAGGTCGTGGTAACTGCAGAGGTGTGATAGGGCGCATCGCCTTCTCCTGATCGCCGGATTTTCTCTGCCCCAGAGGGCTCCCTGACTGTGAGAGGGGGCAGGCTGGGCTGAGGGACCCCCCCGCTCCAGTGCATGAATTTTCATGCACCAGGCCTCTAGTATGGAATATATTTTCCTAACTATCTACTTTTTTTTGAAAGAAGGGAATATGCCTAGAAGCATTTTCTTAAAAAGAGTTAAAAAAGATGTAGGGAGGAGAAAAGAAGGAAAATTAACCCATTTTACAGAGGACATTTACATAGAACATCTTTAACAATGTAAATAAACCAATCCTGACTTCATAGAAGTGACTGATGCTAAATTAACTTGAAGTATAGCTATAACCAGCAAAAAACTCCATTCCCTATTAACTTACTGGTCTGTAAAATACAAGTCAGTGTAAATGAACTAGTCAATGGGAAGTAATAAGGATGACAACCTGGCTGGTGTGGCTCAGTGGTTGAGCATCAACCTATGAACCAGGAGGTCATGGTTCAATTCTTAGTCAGGCCTATGCTTGGGTTGTGGGCTCAATCCCCAACAGGAGATGTGCAGGGCATAGCTAATCAATGATTCTCTCTCATGATTGTTTCTCTCCCTTTCTTTTCCTCTTTGAAATCAATTTATATATATATCAACAAAAATAATGACAGATTCTGGGATTTACTACCAAAGAGAAGAAAACATGTGTTTTCTATGATATTGATGTTCAAAAGGGGCAATGTTTCTTTGGGCAAACATACAATACAGCACGAAGTCTGAATCATTAATAGATCATTGGTAGGAATTAGAATGCTATAGGCAGCTGTGGGATCGCTGTAACTCCACTTTAGGTATGCTAGCAGTTAGAGGGCACAAGTTCCTGTCTTTGAACTCTGCTAGGTTAGCAATTGCAATTCAAAGCTATAAATGCTGTAATTGTTACATGTATATATTTGTGAATAATTAATTCTGCTTTAGTGGATCCAGAATATCTTCATAGAACAGGGAGCCTGTAAGCTTACTCTGAAGAGGAAATTGCATACAAAAGGCAAGTAGGCATCAATGTAGGTGGATGCTGGGGACTATCTACTACAGCTCAAGTTTCTTTAGAACATGGGGGTAGGTAGAAACACATGCCCTAAACTATAGTCATAATGCTTCCAGACAAGTTGCTTGTAGAATAGCCATCTTCTTTTACTTCATAATCAGCCACTTAATTTTTAGTCTCACAAACCTGAAGCCTTCCTTGTTTTCACCCCTTTAGTCTCTTACTAATCGCTTTTTATTGGCTGAGTAGTTCCAAGTTATAATCAACAAACCAGTGCCAATATAGTTACAGGCATTCATTCCAACGTGAAAACGGGTTGATAGTGGGGCTTTTGTCTGCTATGATTACTTAGCTATTAATCTAATTATGTTGAGCAAATTTTAAAATTCAGATACTTCTCTAAATAAATGTCTTTCATAATGGACTAATCTATTCTGTTCTCCAGCTCTGGAGATACAACTGGGACTTGGCTAATTACCATTACCTTGAGCTGAGCCATGTGTCAGGTTCTTACAGGTGGAGGACAAGCCCTCCAAAGCACAAAGAGCAGCTGTGGGCTAAGGTGGGGCAGTCTCGATTAGAAAGCATGGCTGACATGCAAACTCACCATTTCAGAATGATTATCACTTTGATACACTACTATAAAAGCAAAGGTGTTGAAATCTTCCATTAGACACCTTGTGAGGAGTTTAGGGTACTTGAATACTGGAGTGTGGAAAAATCTTTAAGAACTAGATTTTGTAGATACAGGGTGTACAAGGCAATGTCCACTTATTGTGACAGCTTTTATTTGGCAATGACAGTGGGGTTTACCCCACAGAAGCTGACAGTAGCAAGTGATCTCACATACTCAGCTGGAAATCCTAACAGGTTATTATCTACTACTAGTAAGTGCTAGGCACTTTGTCTATAATATGGGTACTCCTTTCAACCTTACAGGGGCTTATATTTCTAGAGATAAGCAAACAAACTCAAAGAGATTGACTAACACAAAGCCAGGAAACCAAGTGGGAGAGCCAGTGTTTTGTCTGCTCTCCAGAGTTTCTCCTTTGTCTATTATGGCCATGCTCCCCCAAACCAACAGTAAGTCTGCATCAAGTTTACAAGATTCCAGTCTACTTAAGATTGTGTTCCTACCATTTCAGCAGAAGTCAGAAAGGGGATAGTGGTTCCAGAAGATAGAATAAAAGTAAGAGGCAAACTAATACTACAAACATTCCCAAAGAATGACAAAATACATAATAGAAGTAGACCAGTAAACTATGTAATGTCAGAATAATTTAAGATTGATCTTGGTTTCAGTTTTGCAGGGTCCTTATTTTAATCCTCTCTGGAGGATATTGTTTCCATTGCTTTTCAGAGTGGCGGGGGTTGGGGGGGGAGTGAGGGAGAAACATCAGTGTGAGAGACACACATTGATTGGTTGCCTCCTGCACACCCCGACTGGGACCAGGTCAAACCTGCCAGCCTATGGTGTGTAAGCTGACATTCTAACCACTGAACACACAGGTTAGGGCTGCAGAGTCCTTTTATCTTACTCTTACCTTTTATTTTTAAACAGATGGCTATAAGACCATTCAGTTGGAAGCCCTCCAAAAAGAAACAATTTCATACACCGCTAATAAAAATGTATAAATTGATAAAGTTTTCTAGGGGTCAATGTGGCAGTAACAAAAGCTTTTAAAAATTGGCATCTTCTCTCCACTAGCAATTCCACTTCCACGTACTCATCTTAAGGAAATATTAAGAACACATAAAAGATTAGTAACACGATGTTCTTTAAAGCAGTTTATTAGTGAAAAGTTAGAAACATCCTAGAAATCGACAGTTGTTTAATAAAATGTGGCACATATGATGGAGTACCATGCAGCCATTAAAAAAGATGCAGCAATACATTTGACACAGCAGGATGGTCATGGTGTTATCAAGTGAAAAGTTACAAAACAGTATGTACAAGTTGACCCCACTTAAAAAATATCTACAAAAGCATGGAAGAGTCTGGAAGACTATACACCTAAATAACAGTTCTCCCGGGATGGTGGTATTATAAGTTATTTTAATCTTTTAAGCTATATTTTCACTTTTTTTTTCCTTTTTACCAACACATCTGACTTTTAGAAAGCATTAACAATTCCTAAACAAGACTCCTTTGAAGTGGGAATGAGAGCAGAGCTTTGCAACCTGAGTCAGAGATACAAATGTTAGTCTGATATCACTATAATGGTTTGTTGGGATGCTATGATGTCAAATTGCCACTGCACTGATGGAAACAGGTGGCGGGCTTACCCTTCTCAGACTACCTCACTAAGTTCCAGAGCAACCAAATACTGGCATTCCATACTCTCTACCTTCACACCCACTTTTTAATATAGCCCAGCAAGATTCCTTTCCCCTGAAGACAGCACTGTTGGTACAGGTGCAGAAGGCAGGAATTTCTCAAGTGATGTCAGATAATAGGCCTGAAGGTGACAGGGAAGTTTTTTTTGTTCTACTGAAGTGGTTCTCTACCTGAACAGAACAATCACCATGAGGTTTGTAAAAACAGATTGCTAGGTCCTACCTCAGAGTTTGATTCAGTAGGTCTTGGATATGGCTTAGAAATAGCTTTTTTTATTTTTTTCCCCCACACAACAAATATTGAATACACACTATGTGCTAGCCTTAAGCTAACAACTATGATCAAAAGAATTATGGTCTGCATCTCAGAAAGCCTGCATTCTGAAGTGATCAATATATACTAAACAAATAAATTATAAAACTATGTAATTTTGATTAACACTAGAAGACAATTTTTATCTTAAAATGTTACATGAAGAGCTAAGACTAGTTCTACAGCCCCTTGTAGGAAAAAAAAACAACAGTACAAATTAATGTAGAAAGTACTTGGAAATATGAACTAACATTTTTGACAAGTTCCTAAGTATGCTATTGTCAATCTTGGGGTCTCACACTGAGAGCCACTGCCCTACTGAGTAGGCTTCCTAATTAGGACCATGTGGGGAAGAGGGCAGGTGTGCTCTTAAAAACCCTTTCTCCCCTTTTGAGTCCCAATAGGTGGAGAAGGGGCTGAGACAAAGCTAGCTGTCTGTCGAACTGCAAAGTCATCTATTTATTATGGCTCCTTACCCAGGCTTGAAGTGCTACATACTAAGACAACGTATTTCAAAAGTTCAGGCATTTGGGAGGTAGAGGATTTTGAGGATTCCTGTCAACAGAGCTGAGCCTAAGTAAACAAAGCTGTAGCTTCTTGTCAGGCACTCCATCACCCTCCCCCCAATTTAATCTCAGAAAATGTCCTCCCAACACCAGCTCCTACATTCACATTCTGTTTGCTTGTTCTGGTGGAAGGTAACAGCAGCCTAGGAGGATGGACTCTAATCCACCGGATTCAGGTTTATTTCTCATGTTACCCAGAGTGAGGCACAGTCCCATTTCCCTAATCTCCTACATATGAATTCTTTTAATTAGCACCATATAAAAAGATTTAACACAATGGACTTTTAGGTTAGATTATTTTGAGGACAAATGTAGAGACAATCCAACCACTTATTTTTGTTTGTAAAAGAGCCTATAATTATCACCAAGTTTATTTTTTATTCATGTGTATTCTTCACAGATTACTATACTATGCTCAGGGGCACAAAGTTTATTTAAATAATTTTGAATTGCACCGTGAATTAATAGGCATCCCAAGCTTTTCTTCTATGCCTAAAGAACCTTTATGGGCCTTTACCTGAGTAAAAATTAAACCTATGACTTTACAAAATAAGTCAAAACCAAAATAAAACCCCCACCCCCAACAATCAATCATACAAAAAGCCATTAAAATAAAAAGCAAAAAACAGAAGAACAAGCCCACATGAAACTTTTGAACCATAATATTATTGAAGGCTAATGTACATCACTAGGTTACTATAGTCAATACTCATTCAGTGGAAGGCAGAAGGTTCTAATAAAATTTTACACTGACTGTGGTGAGGTTAAATCTAGATCTGAGTCTGATTTAAAGAGGGTGGAGCATAGGACAAGAGTAGAACAGATCAGATCATGTATATAAAAGAGGTATCTCTGGTTCAGTTATAAATGAGGCCTACAGTCTTGGTAGGTCAGGAAGCTACAAAAGCTAAAAAGCGAAAACTGGTATTAAGAGATTTCCCATGTGCCAAAACTTCCCTAAAAATTGCCTAACATACAAGATAATAATACCCTTAAGGTGGCATAATTATCCCCATTTTACTAATAAGGAAATGGCAGTTTATCCATCATCTGAGTTGAAGTTCAAAGAGCACTGTATGTAAGGAAGACTGAATTTGAATCCAGGGACCATTCCATTCAAGTGGCCATACTCTCCCCTTGATTACTCTACTTCCTCTAAACAGGATTTATAGTTGTTGTTTTAAGTTGACCTGAATTTTTTTTTAAATGATCTTTAAAGCCTAAATCTTGACTTTATAAAACATAATAGGTGGTACTCTAGGCTGTCTGTAGAACTTCCTTTCTGGGAAGGAAAAAAAAAAGATCTTTGCTCTCTTGGTTCTATCACTAACCGACCAACTTGAGCAGCTTTTGGCTTGAATATGGCAATTCACAGTGTGAATCAAAGTGTCTTGTACAACTATAAAGTCTCAGAGTAATTTGTCTCATAGCACCGAAATAAAAGGATAACAACTACTGTTAAAGTTTAGACTGAGCTAAATTATCAACATGTTTACCAAGTTATTAGGAACTCTTAAACACCATTTTGAAATATCCTTTTGTGTTAAGTATTTTTAAAGTACCAAAAGATAACATTTTGATACATTAACATTCCCTGAAGAAATGAGCTACATCTTTGCACTTCTTGTGTAAGTTAGCCTGAATTATTTTCCATTGTCAGAATTGGTTCCAGGCCTGGCACATCTTTTCCTCTCTAAAGTACTTTCTCTTCAAACCACCTCCCACTCAACAAATCTCAATCAGGTAACTCCCAAAGCATCAAAACACAGTACCTTATCCTATCTTGATATTGACACTGATTCTGTATCTTGTTATCAACACAGTACCTGGACCTCAACAAAAGCTTAATGAATGATAGAATAAGAATGATATAAGTTCTAACATGGAAACAATCTGTTGATTCACAGCAATGGTCCAAATAACAATTTTCTGACTCAAAGTATGTCATTAATAATTTCAGTAGTGTGTTTTTCATAATTACAGATCCTGTTCAAGGTAAACTAGGTTTATTAATAAATTTTTTAAATTTTATTAGCAGAGTAACCAAAAGTGGTTTACAAAGACTTTATGATGAATGTAGTTGCACTAGTCTGTATTTTTATAAAGACTTGTTGTTCAATAAGAACAAATTCTCTGTATTGCACTGCAGTATGTTCTTAATGAGTCCAATTCTGATCATGCATTAAACTGTGCCAATTAAATAATCTTAAAACATTGCTTAGTGAATTGAACTTGCCTTAGATGTTTTAGAACCTTCACTGCAAATATACCAGAGAAATATGATAGTGCTTTTGAAAGACTAGTTGTTCTTAAATTTAAATCATTCAGTAGTGTTTAATAAAATTAACAACCCCCCTCAAAATAACCCATCAAAATATGGTATTGAAATCATTCAACTTCTGTTGGAAAACAAGGTAAACATGATATACGTAATTGCATTTCTGTTCAAGGAAACATTCAGAAACATATTCTTCACAAAAGAGGTTTATATCCTAGATCTCTTTTGAAACCAAAAGTTAAAAACAAATTTTAATTTTATTCTTTGGCTATACCTAATAAATGAGTCACTGATATCAATTCACAATAAATTTATTTTACAGAAAAGAAAAAGCTTGCCATTAATGAAAAATTCAGTAGAAAACAGTTCTTCTGTTTTAAGTTGGGGCTCAAAGTAGAAGCTGCTTATTAGTGAAACCTCAGTAGAAAGAGAATTTTGTAAGAAAACATTCTTGGCATGAAAGCTCTAACATAAATTCTGTAATGAAATAGTTACCATGCAATTTTATTGGCAGAAAGCCGGTTTCTGATGGCTGGTATTTTCTTTTCAGTCTCTTTAAGACATTAACATGGAAGATACTAAACTTGCTTTATTTAGAGTTAATTGTATATAAATATGGTGTCATGATGGATAATATTTCCATAGTCCACCTATTTAATTGAGCAGTTCTAAGTAGGTAATTGGCACCCTGCCTTTCTGATTTCCCCTTTCCCCCATTAGCCAGTCTGAATCCATTCCAACGACACTGTACACAGTGATCACCTACAAAATAAAAATATTTCCAGTTACTATATTAAAAAATAAACACATACAAAACTAATCAGATTTGTATTTAACTATTCACTATCAAGGGACTTTAAACATTATTGTCAATTTTGCTAAAAGTTAAAGGATATTTTTAGAGGCAGTTTTAGAAATCTTCAAGTTATTTAGCAAATTAAAAGCTTTAAATATTTATGTGATATTATATTTTGTTAAAGAATAGTAGTTAAAATTCTATAAAATACTATAATCATCTGAAATCTATGAAGGCATTCATGATAAACTATTTCCAAATAAGTAATGAGGAATTTGCATTTTGTTATGATACTATAAGATATGTCAATCTATAATACAGTTTTCTTCTCATACCCACATTACTCACCTCATCTGCAAGAAGTGATAATTCACTACTGTTTGCAGCATCATAATCGTACAGAACCCTGGCCTTCCTGCTGCCACTGCCCTCCTTAAGGTCAATAAGGTTGGAAGGAGAGGTCATTACTAGGCCACTTGAAGTCATGGCAGAAGAACCAATCACATTTGATGAAGCAGAAGGTACAGGTACCACGGAAGTCTGATTGTTGTTACAATGATAACTGGATGGAAAACTGTTGAAAGAAAATGGGCTAATTGACTATTTTCAAGCAACCAAAGCTCCTAAATACCACCACTTGATGGCAGTGTTTACTTTCTATCAACTTTCACTGTGAATAGAGATTTATGGATGTTGATATTTTAATGACAAAGTGTGCTATCTAGCCTATTATGCCTCTTGCAGTAATTCTTGACTCCTCTAAGCCTCATGCACATGAAATTTGTCAACAAATCCTACTGCCTCTACTTTTAAAATTCACAACCTGAGTTTGACCACTTCCACCACATCTACCACAATTACCCTTACCCAAGCCACTGTCAACTCCTGAGTGATTAAATCATTCCAACAGGTTCCAAAGAGGTCAGTTTCCATCCAATGTCCTCTACCAACTATCCTCAACTGAGCAGCAAGAATGATTCCCTAAAAGGCTAAAATCAAATCATGTCATTCTTCAGATCAAAACCCCTCCAGAGTCCTCATATCTGAATAAAGACCTAAGTCCTAACAGTGGCTTCCAGAGCCCTGTGTTTCAGCTCCATCTCCTCAATTCATCTCCAACCAAGCCCTCCTTGCTGTTGGTTGAATATAACAGCCATATTCCTGCAGTACCCTTCCTGGAGAATCATCATTCAGAAGCTGCATATTTTGCTTCCTTACATCTTCTAAGTCTCTGTCTTCCCTGACAAATAGCTACCCTAACTAGGTACTCGCTTACTGTATTTTTCTCTTATAGCATTTATCACCTTCTAATATATGATGTAATTCACATATACAGATTTTTTCTACTTCCCTCACCCCCAAATAGAATGTAGGTTCCATTTCTAATTCAGGTTTCTCTCTAAAGTTAAGAATACATTTCCCTGTATCCCTTCCTGAGTGAACTTAGTACTCAGCAGTGATTAAATATACACATTTCTGAAGATAGAAATAAAGCCCTCTCTCTCCACCTATAAGGTTTTAAAAGTCTTTAACCATGGAATTTTACTTTCAAATTTACTAGTATGTTTGGCCTTGTTTAGCCACTAAGGTCTACATATGTCAATTTTGGGGGAATTAATGAAACAAACAAACAAACAAAAAAAAAAAACGCTAACCAATCAAAAAACAAAACAAAAAACTTGAAAGGCCTTTTCACCTTCTAAGAACTTTAATGACACATTTTAAAAAAACTAGATTTCCTGATGTAACCTGATATGTTAAAACCTCCCAATTATTTAAGAATAAAATACATTTTCTAATCTTGTGAGAAATGCTTCTGTTTCCTCATCTGTGAAATGTGGATATAATAGTACCTACCGTGCTGGTGTGAGGATTATAACATTATTACATGAGGTGTCTAAAAGAGTGTCTGGGGACACTGGCGCCCTTCCTAAGTGATTGCTGTTTTTCAGTTACTACTAACAACAATTGCTGTCTTAGCCATTAGCATTACAACCTGATTCTACTCTTCAGAAATAGCTCCTGAATTTGTTACTATGGATTTGGATGACTTTCAAATTCTACATTTAAAGACTTATAAATTTTCCTACTCTCAAGCATTGGTCGTTACCAGTAATTTATCAAGGCCAGAGAGACAGGCAAGACATTCTTCTTCAGAATAATAACACTATTTTCATTTTGTAATGTTTGAGGTTATCCTAAAGTACAAGCAAGCAAACTAGACTTTGTTTGAATGGCTGAATTCCAAGCATTTGTGTGGTTTTAAGCAACAAGCAAGTATGAAAGGTAACAATAGCAACCCCTCTGCTGTACTCCCAGAGTATTAGGACAAAGTGAATAGGAAGTACTAAAGCTTCTTGGGCTTAAAATAGTTATAGTGATATGGGAAGAAAACGGTATTCTGCTTTCAGATATTAAAACCACTAATAAAACTTTAAATATAAAAGAAGTGTAAATCCTTCTATAAATCCTATTAGAATAACTAATGGTAATAGGCTACAATTTATTTTTAAGATTTAAAATTGGTTTTATAAATGTGCTTAATTTTGTTTTAAGTCTAGTTTTGAAAGATGAATATGCAGAAAGGAACATCGAAGTGTTGAGGGCATTTTTTTTTTCCTTATTCCTTGAAAAGTAAACTTCAAACACTTTTGAAGCTATTTTCATATAGCGCTATAAAGGTATTCACTTAAATTATCTTCTCATCCCTGTTACCATTATTCTGTGCTAGAAGAGCTCAAAATGTTTTTACAACCTCAGAAGTCTGATAATTACTTTCTTTTTTTAAAAAAACTGATTTTGCTCTATCCAGGTTTGCTCAGTGGGTAGAGTGCTGGCTGTGGACCCAAGAGTACTGGGTTCAATTGTAGTCAAGGGCATGTACCTTGGTTGCAGGCTCCTTTGAGGCCCGGGTCCTGGTTGGGGCTCATGCAGGAGGCAACTAACCAATGTGCTTCTCTCACACCGATACTTCTCTGTTTTTCCCTCTCTCTTCCACTCTCTCTAAAAATCAATGGGAAAATATCCTTGAGGATTAAAAAAAGTTACAAAATAAAAAATCTGACTTTAAGCAAATTAATAAAAGCCTTTAATTTTTCTAATCTTCACCTCTAGTACTACTTTATAAGTAAAAACCTGAATTTCTTATCAGGAATCTCATGTGAAAAGAAAATTACCACCTTCCCAGTTGTTTCTGAAGGTCTAACATGTACTGGTAACATTGTGCATAGTAAGTCATCTGGGCTTCTACAAAGTCATTCAGACAGCGGAGGTGATGGGCCTGTAAAGGAAAGTTACAGTCACTTCTTAGCTCTATAATCCACTTAAAGTGGTAAATCATAAGGGAAACAGAATACAATACTGTACTCAGGGAGAATCACTAATATTTAGCACTTTACTACAAGGCTTAAGACTTACCACGGCCAACAGTGTAATAACAAACTGGTTAGCCAACAAAAACCAACAAATGGTTGATTATGGTGGGAGAACTAAGTGTAGGGTGTGAATAAAAATTTAAAATATTTCTTCATATATCTTAAAAAGTGTCTCTGCTTAAATTTCCTGATAAATAACTAAAAAGGAAGTTCAGATTTTCTTCCCCAAATTGCCTGAGGACTATCAAAGTCTTTTGTTCAAAATGAATTTCCAATAAATAAATACTCACGTGTGTACTGCTAATTCCTTCTAGCAGAAGTCTGGTAATCTCTGCCTGACGATCGAATTCACTTTGAGTTATTCTTAATTCCTGTTCAGACTTAAATTGGAACACAGTTTTAGAGCCTCATTAAGAGGACTTAGTCCACTTTACATACATTTATGTAGCCTGTCAAAGAAAATCCCCAAAAAGATCCTAAATGATTATCTGGCAATTCTTTGATTCTGCTTTTGTATCTAAACTGGTCCCTGGTTTCTAGATATTAGTGTTTCTATATTACTCAACCTACACAGAACTGATTCCTTACCAGTACTCGATTCAAAAGAATCTATTAATGCCAAAGCTTAATGGGATACACATAAAATCTTGAAACACTACTATGGGACAACAAATATATTTCCAAGTACCAAATTTGCCATTTTACAAAATCTTAAAATCACTAGTTTTCATATATAAAATACTTAAAAAAATCCTCAATTACTACTATAGTTACTTTACTTTGAACTTAAAGGTAGTCTTTAATATTAAACAAACTACTTCAGAAAAAAAACATAGGATTTTAACCCCTCTGGTGGTTTAGTTACCAAACATATACTTGTTTCTAGAACATAGTTTTTAGGTTTTTTTTCTAAGGATTCTTTTTCCTACAATAAATGTCTTTCTTTTAAGTTTTCTTCCCAAACTTTGTATGAAATGTGTTTTAAGCAGAAATATTACCCAAAAGAAATGCTAGGGTTTTTCTGCAAGCAATGGGTGCCCTTTAATCAGTGGTGTGTTGGGGTAAACTGATTTTCTAGGAGATTAAAAAGCTCTAATATGTTGATTTTCATGTTATAAATATTCTTACACAGTTGATTTCAAGCTACCAACCTGAAGTTCCTGAACCTGAAGTTGGAAAGAGGTGAGTGTATAATAGTACACTACTCTTAGTTTCAACCATTGATATAGGTTTAGTGCTGGGACAAAACAGTTCATTAAATATAAAAACAGTAAATTCTGGCAAAATCATCTTCTCAAAATTTTCGTAAGAGTTGGTTGGTAGTAAGTGAGGAGGTCACTCAAAATAGCTCTCATTGGGAATCATCATTAATAATCTACACTAATAAAAGAGTAGCATGCAAACTGACCATACCTTCTTGATGCCCACTAGCCAAGCAGGAGGTAGTATACAAATTAACCCAATAAAGATGGAAGGTTAATTTGCATACACAGGCACCAAGAGGCTGGGTGGGATGCTTGCATAGTTGCTATAGTGACTATGTAGGCATTCCGCACTGCCTCAACCACTCCAGGCCTCGCCTCTGGGCAGGGTGGGAAGGTGGAAGGCAGCTCTGGGCCAGAGCAAAAAGGCAGTGCTGGCAGCCAGGGGAAAGAAGGCCCATTATTGTACGAATCTTCATGCATTGGGCCTCTCATATTATGATCATGATATTTTCCACCTCTCCAGAATAAATATCTTTCCACCCCCAGCCAAATAATTGCAATACTTCCAGGACTATGTAAAACTATTATAAATACAAAAACAAGGTCTGAATTTTTTCCCTTTCATACCCCATCTCCCTCTCTTTCACTCCTGGTGGCAATAGTTAGCCTATTGAACCAATTAACAAGGAAGTAGCAGAAAAATAGATAATCAGTTGCTTAAGTATTCTAATTTCATTGGCAATAGGCCTGGCAGAGGGAACTATTGACCACTAGATTGGATTTATAGGAATAAACTTACATTATTCAATAAATCAAGTGTTAAAATTAAATTTACTTGACTAAAATCAGAATGAAAACATGCTGCTTTGATACAGGGTTGAAGTAACCTTCATCTGGAAGCTAGTAAGAAGTGGAAAATAGTCCCAAGAGAAAAAAATAATCAATGCTCTTCTTAAGGACAATGTTAAGGAAAACCAATCACTTCAGTGTTACATTTGCACTATTTATTATTCCGCTTGCTTGAATGCAAAAAGTTTTGATTAATAGAAGTAACCATAACAATCTAAAAATAAATAAATGAGGCTAGTTCCATGTACAATTTGAATTAATAACCTTTAGTAGAAACGGCAGAAAAGCCTACTGACAATATTTTTGTACAAGATATAAACAAGTATGCTTAAGTAGATTAAAAGTATCCTGGAAGCTTGAGTCTGAAGTAGAAATGTTTTATTTTTCTCTTTCAAATCATTTTAATAACCTGGCAATGAGTTAAAATATGAAAAGAGGATTCAAACTTATTTCCTTTAAGGGGGATGCTACCATGATTACCTTACACCAGTGGTTGGCAAACTCATTAGTCAACAGAGCGGCAAACTGCGGCTCATGACTACTGCCTTACACAAGCATAACCAAAGTTAAGGATGACACTGGAATCCAAAGAGTAAGGATGTTAAGAAGGTTTCAAGGTTCACAGATTAAAGAACTTGGTTTTGGTGATTTGGTGTGGAGATGTGAAACTAAGTGTTTTAAAGCTAAAATACTGAATAAAAAAATAAATAAAATAATCTCAAGGACAAGGGATCAGTCTTCCAGGTTTGAGCAACCTAAACTTTATATTTAGAAAAGGTAAATGATAGGAAGGAAAAAAAATCATCTCATTAAAAAATAATAAAAACAAGGTTCAGTGTGTACTGGGGTAGTTGCAAGCGGATGAAAGTCCCAAATAATTTCTATTTCTACACATATAATTGAATCTGAGAGGCAGAGGTTAACTGAAATTAGGTTCAACATAATCAATTTACTTAGGAAGAAAATGATCCATACTAGACAGGTAAAAAGGATTTAAAGAAAGACAATACATTTAAAAGGTTTTTATTCTATCCTCCAGGTCTCATTTCCAGACTTAATTTTACAAATAAAAAGTAGAGTTCTAGGGAAAAGGCTTACGGCTTAGAATTACTATATTAGGCTAATTGATTTAGAGCAGTGGTTCCCAATCTTTTTTTGGCCATGCCCCACCTAAGCATTTCTAAAATCCCAATGCCCCTGCTGTGACTTATAATTCTTATTATTCAAAAGTGAACACCTATTCACGTGGCCATTAACTCGGTCTAAACAAACTTCCAAAGAATTGGCATCCATGAGAGAGAAAAATAAAGAACAAAAGGACAGCTGAAATACTGAGTAAGAAATAACCAAAAAGTTATTAAAAATATAGTAATATGAAGTGATATGAAAAAATAGCAAATAAAGTTTCAAAACACATCATAGAGAACTGAAATGCATAAATATGACACAATATATATTTATATACTGTATATGAAGCCCCTAGAGCCATAAGAAATGCAAAAAATTCACTGTTAATAACTCATTCTCAAATTGCCCTCCTTAAAAATCAAACAGGCCCCTGTAGGGCATGTGCCCTATGTTGGGAACCACTGATCTAGAGTATATGTCAGCATAACTTGAATCAGAAAAGCAAGAAGAGTTCTTTTAAGATGTAACTTGGGAAAAGGGCAAGAATTTGTTGGTCTGTGATATCAGCTAGAAATTTAGATCGTGCATTTTCTGTGACAAACTTGGTCAAGTGGTACTTAATTTATCCTATGGCTTAAATCTTAAAATATTCCAGAAACATAAGCATTTTTAAATTGTGAAAAAAGCGAGATTTACAGAAGAAAATCAATTTTGATATATTTAAGTTTCTCTCATATATACATAAATAATATAAATATTTGTTTCATGAGTTGTTTCCCATTATATCAACTATTTCCTAAAGTTGTAGAGACTGAATCAAATACAATTTTTAAGTATACTTGCATGCTAACCAAAGTGGAAGAGACCCTGGACTTCTTGTTTAACTTATATTCTCTTCTACATTACTCTGCCATCTTTTCATGCTAGAAGTTCTATAAAAAATCAGAGGCCAGGGTGAAACTATAGCTAAACTAATGAATAGATTCCACAAAGGGGAATGAGAGCAAAGTTAAGAATTTCACATTGGATTGCCAAGTCATAGAATCAAAAACTCCATAACCTATATACAGAACAGACCATATAGTCATCAGCAATTCTACTATCAAAAAATAAGTGAAAAACGCTTCTGAAGATTTCCAATAGCATTTGAAACAAATATGCACTAAAGTCATGATTTTATTTATTAAATTCTTGCTTAGTTATTTGATTTCCCAGCCCAAGAAGATTAGAAATGATAACAACAGGCTAGTAGCAGACATATGGACAACTTCTAAAAGTGACAGTTTGACAAGAAGACAACACACTTCAAAAACAAAAGATCTAATTGTTACACAGTACAATAATGAATATTCATAATAAAGACCTTAACTTTAAGTAAAATTCAATATATGCTATTCTGTTTAATGCAGCATCGAAATACTTTTTTACAAATGTTTTCAACTAAAGTGACAGAAAAATAAGCTTTGGTGCTGGAAAGAACAAGCTTCAATTACCTAGAAAATGTATTTGTGTGACACGAACACAGAGAATATGATGTTAACTATATTCTACATAATTGCCCTATGAATAAGCCAAGTATTTAAACTGTATCTGGCAAGGCATTGTAAAGATGACCACTTCATCTATCATGTATCAATAGTGTGTGCAAACAATATCTCTGCAGCACTGTTCTATTGCTCTGTGGACCTGAGTATTCCATAATCATTTTCAGATTTTATAAGATATAGTAACAAAGACTGTGACTAGCCCCATAGTTATCGTCCAATATTCTGAGTGAATGACAATTAAATTTGTTTCATAATTCTGTAGTTTAATAATTTACTTACTTTTGTCACTTCCTCTGCCCAAATCTAGCCAGCATTAAAAATTAGAGAAAAATATATAGCATGAAAGAAAGTTGGAATTTAACATTTTCTACAACTTAGTATAGAGAAATGTAAATATTTTAATTTAAATGGCATACTCCTTTTCTCAGGATCCCATTATCAGATGAAATATAGCAGTAACTAAATTAGTACAGCTTAATATTCTGTGAAAGTATGCCTTCATATGTATAAATACTATCGATTTTTGAATCTTATGCTAATTCTATAAATTAATAAGAGTAAGTTTTCTAAAATGGAATATTTAACCCCTCTTAGTTCTAGTTTTCTTATTTATAAAATGAGAAGTTTGGACCAAATGATTTCTAATTCCTCATTAGGCCTAAAATTCTACAACTTTAGGAAATTAAAATAAAGCAAAGGCAAATGCACACTGAACACTGATAAAGTCATTGGGATGGGAGAGGGGGCAATAAACTAGAGATACTAATATAAAATTACCAGAGTTAAATATATCTTATTATAAGTAGATGATATCAGTAATAAGACAAATGCCTGATAAATGAAAGTCTTGCTAATTTGTTAGGATATTTTTACAAAAGAAAACCTATGATTTATATACTAACTTACCAATAACAGAAAGAAATAGTCTCACACTTTTCATTTTCCTACAGATAGGACAATGGAAATAAATAAATGCATTCTCTTGCTATCTCAGGAAAGCCCTCATTTAGTTAAGGACTCATGGATTTCCCCCCTCCCCCTACTCCCCCACTTTTAGTTCAATGCTAATATTGGGAATAAAAGCAGTTTAACTGCCAACAATCAACTTTACTACAATTTCCATGTCACTTCTGTGGAAGTAATGTATCTAGAAGTATAATATACCAAATACTCATAAATCTTTACTAGCTAACATTTTTAAGATTTGGGCAGTGTTCAAATTTTTCATATTTCTATTATGTTAAAAAATCAAAAATTCTCAGCCAACCAGGTGTGGCTCAGCAGTTCACCATAGACCCAGGAACCAAGAGGTCACAGATTTGATTCCCAGTCAAGGTTTATGCCTGGATTGCAGGCTCAATCCCAAGTAGGGGGAGTGCAGAAGGCAGCCAATCAATGATTCTCTCTCATCATTGATATTTCTATTTCTTTTCCTCTCCCTTACTCTCTGAAATCAATAAAAATATATTTTAAAAAAATTCCTAGCATCCCTAAAATTTCCTCAAATCAAGTTCTACATATACTTTGGATACTACATATAACAATTCTCACTTTTAATTCTTGTCCACCATTATTTCTATTCAAAAATTTTCTTAAATGAATTAGCATATGGAGGTATGGGCCTTGCCACTACATAAATACCTAAACTATTGGGGTTTGTCTTGACCTTGAATTGCAAAAGAAATTCATTCTATGTTGAGTTTGGGTGAAAATTAAGGGGACATTGAAGGTATAAGAAACAAAGTAAATATATATACCTTATACCTTTCTCTAAGTTTTGTTAATTTTCTTTGCCAAAAGTGAACATATAAAGTGACAGTTAAATTAACATCTATAGGGTATAAAAGGCACAGTAAATTTGTGTGTAAATTCATACTAAAATCTGAATTTGGCATAGCTAATATATTTGGCAATTAGGATACATACTTTCTTTCTAGTTCCAATATTACTTAAGCTATTATTCCACATATATTTTGTTAAACTAATGAATGCATAGCTTTGAATATTTTAGACCATTAAATGCAGATGATAGCAGGAGAAGGCATTTTTTTCCAACATGTAGAAAACACAGTAGGCCAACAAACCTTTAGCCATTTTACATGCAGGAAGTTGAGCATGTAAGAGAAATTTACCATGTTATCTCCTTCAAGGTGAGCTGAGTTTAGTTGCTTAAATACATAGGTAAGAGACAAAGAACACATTATACCAATGAACACAGTGAAACAAGTTATTTCTGCACAATAAAGGACACACAAACAGGTATTATTTTAAAAAATCTATTTGTTCTATGGAATTTCATAGTGGTACCTATTCTACTTTTCCAAAAGATTCAAATTTCCAAAGACAAAAAAAAATATGGCTGATGCCTGATTTAAAATTAAAATCATTTAGGGAAAAGGCATCACTATAAAAACTGCTACCATTATCTATAATTTTTATTAAAATTTTCACTATGAAAGTCCTTCTGCCTACCCACAGCTTTCCCATTCAAAGGAATAACTACTCATAAAACAATCCATGAAAATTTATAAATAAGTAAAATCAAAGAAAGTCCAAGGTTAGAGTAACCTCTTCAGCTGCTACTTAGAACTAGGAAATGTGTCAAAGAAAAAAAAAAAAAGCAAACCCAAACTTCTGGCGGTTTCTATTTTTCTGTATTCTCTAAGTAAAATGAAAGTAAATGCAAAAGCCTAATTAGGGAAGTTAAGCTGTTCCTGAAGATGATGTCAGGATAACTCTGAGGTAAAATTGACAATGAGTTTGGAATTACTGTTCTGTCAAAGAGCTCTTTTCATGCAGTAACTAATACAGAATCTCCAAAAGGGGAACAGTATAGAAGAAAATAATTTATTTCGCTCATACATGGTACAGGGGTAATCTCATAAGACATCACTGTCTCATACCAAGTTATCAGTTTTAAATTTCATTCAAAATCAAGTCTCAGTCCTGCTGGAACCGGTTTGGCTCAGTGGATAGAGCATCGGCTTGTGGATTTGATTCCGGTGAAGGGCACATCTCCAGTAGGGGGCGTGCAGGAGGCAGCTGATCTATGTCTCTAACTTTCTATCCCTCTCTTTTCCTCTCTGTAAAAATTCAATAAAAAATATTTAAAAAAACAAAACAAAAAAGAAAAATCAAAGTCAAGTCTCAGTCTTTTCTTTCCCAAAGAGACTTTTACCAATATTGTGGTAACATGCTCCTTAAGGCAATGATTTTTGATGGTAGTAGTGGCAGTGAGTTGTGAATAGAAGGCAATGGGAATGTAAGGCTCTTAACAAAACATATCTCTTAGCTCAAATTAAGAATTAACTTATTAGCATCCTCTAATAAATCCAGACTTGTTTATGTTGTACTATCACAAAGTTGTTCCAATTCAAATCTGATTCCTCTCTTCAAACTTTGGAATAAAGATTTAAACAATATAAATGTTAGATTAAATAAGAAATAAAACCTTTACACAAAGTTTTATATATATCATGGAATTTCTATATTTAATATATACCCACTCAGTTTTATCTGAGATTGTTTTTATGAAAAGTATACAAGAACTTATTAATCCAAATAGGTTTCTTCCCCTGCAAAGCAGTCACCTGTCAGTCCCTGTTGCCACTGTTTGAATGTTTTTGGAACTAATTTTGGTGACAACTTCATCAGTCAGTTTAAGTCACATGTGGAAAGGGAGTTACTTCTACTTTTTAAGCCACACACAAGCATTCTCTAGTGTGATTCATTCTCATCTTAATTACTATTCGTTTTTCTATTTCAAATATAATAAAGATATCTCCAAAAAACCTATTTGCCATCACCAGTGCCTGAGGTGATGACACTGCTCGAGAAGCTCATAATTCTCATAATTTTTGTTTTTTAGCAACTAGGGTATCACTGAAATTAGAATATTGCCTGCTGACTTAACTACTTTGCACTGATTTGGATGTATTAAGTTCTTATAACAAAAACAATACCTTAAAGTCATATTCTAGTCTTACTGACAAATTGTAGCTTACACTGTATATGAGTGAAATATTTTACAAGTCTGAAATTATTAATCTAAAATGTTTTTTAAATTAAAGAACACTACTTACTGAAGCTCTAGTTTCTGCAGCTTTTGCCTTTTTTAGTCTGGTTTTTGCAGCATCCAAATCCAGTCTCTTATTTTGTAGTAGCTTCCTTTCTTTCTATAAGAAAAATATAAAGGCTAATGATGTTAAAATCCAATAAGAGCATACTTTTAAAATATTATTTTACATTAGTATTTAAAGTATTATTTTCCATAAAATATATGAATCATCTGATAAACTGAGATCTATAATTACAAAATTGGCTATACAGTATTTAACTTCCTTTTCTTACTGTTCTCAATTTTAAAGCAATAGAGACATTTGGGATATCTGGGTAAAATGGCAGGTGACAGTGAAAACAGAGAAACATTATTCTCAATACTTTGGGATTTTGCTCCCCAGGAAACATTTGGCAAAATCTTCTTGGTTATCACAACTGGGGGAGGAATATTACTAGCATCCCATGGTAAAAGCCAAGAATGCTGCTAAACATCCAATAATGCAGTATAGCTCCCACAACAAAGAATTATTCAGCCTAAAATGTTAATAGTACCCAGGAGAAAAACTTAAAAAAAAAAATTAAATATCTTTACTGATTTCAGAGAGAGGGAGAGAGAGAAACACTGATGAGAGAGAAACATCGATCAGCAGCCTCCTGCATGCCCCACACTGGGGATCAAGCCTGAAACCGGGCATGTGCCCTGACCGGATATCGAACCACAACCTTTTTTGGTACATGGGTCAATACTCAGCTACAGTGTTACACTGGCCAGACTGGTAGGAAAAATTTTCACAGTATTACAGTTTATCTAGAAAGTGCCCATGATGAAGGAAATATAGGCCTACTGCAAAGCTGCTTGATACCCAATGTGATCACATATACCATAACATGGAGAACAACTCTACTATTACAACTTACAGAATATATAATGAATAAACATACAATTCTTCATGGGAACTTCAAGCTTCTATAAAATAGGCACTGTTTGTTTTCATTTTTAGACAGATTTCATATATCAAATTTCATCCCATTGACAATCTAGTATCTTTTAAATTGTATTTCAATTTGCTGATTTTTCCTTTGTCTCAGACCAAATACTTTTATCTAGAGACAAATTCATTATAAATATGTTTTCTGTAATATTTTATAATAAATCTGTAAGTAATATTTGACCTAATATTTAAATTAGAGCAGTCTTACAATAATCTTAAAAAAAATAGTCACCTAAATCTCTATCCTCCATCACTTAATAACAGACTAATAGATTAGGTTTGGAAAAGTGATATTATTTATTTCTTACATGTCAATAAAAAATGCAGCTATGTGAAAGGAAAATAAAATATTTCTAGGGATGCTAAAAGACAGGAAGTCTAGTAGCCAGAAACATAGCTTCTAAAAATAAGGTTTCTGGCTCCCACTTTAAATGAATAGTTATATGGCTATCTATGGTGATATTTTGTGCCATATTTTAATAATCATTCCAGGAACCTCTCTCTCTAGATTTTAGTGCTGGTAATAAATAAGAATGATGTAAGAGTATCTCAATAACACAACAGGGACACAAAAATGGAGTCCATTTTAATTAGCTTTGTGTTCTGTTAAATACATTTCTAGTTAGGTTATTTAAAATTTCTAATCTGTGACATCTACACATTTAAGATGGCAAATTATTCACTAAAACCTATAAATATATACCTAAATATTTTACTAAAAATTAAAGCACTTTCAACTCACAGCAATTGTTTTATAATCTCCTTCTATAAAGTTTCTTAAAGGAGTGAGAAAATTTAAAGCTGCTGTTTGAATCAGCTCTCTGTCTGCGGTTCCAATTCGTTTTTGTGTTTCTCCACACTTAATAAGAGCATTACCTGAAAAGGAAAAAAAAGGTTGTTTTTAAACCATTGTCTGATATGTTGGAAAATAGAATCATGTCAACATAAATCAGCAATATGATCTGCTTCATAGTTGTCACTTGTTTATTTAAGTAAAAATTAAATAGAAATAACTGTAGTTAAGGCTATTTTAAGTTATCTACATTAATTAAAGAGAAAGATGCAAATTGACCGTACCTCCACTATGCCCACCAGCCAATCAGGAGTATGCAAATTAACCTGAAAAGATGGTGGCAGCCCTGCCCCCCAGGCACTCTGAGCCTGTGGGAGTTGAAGTCAGGCGCAGCGCCTAAGGCTGGCTGCGACCAGGGAGACCAAGAAGCTGCCTGCCTCATGATCCCAGGCTGCAGCCACCCGGAGAAGCCACCAACCCCATGTCTTGGGGGAAACGGAGAAACCAGGCCCCAGTGCCTGAGGCTGGCTGCATGAGGTTTCTGCTGCTGGCTGTGGCCTGAATTAATGGGGTTGAAGCAGAGGTGGTTAGGGGCAATCAAGCCAGCAGGGGAGCTGTTAGGCTGGCAGGCTGAAGCAGTTAGGGGCAATCAGGAAGGCAGGTAAGTGGTTAGGAGCCAGCAGTTCTAGATTGTGAGAGGGATAACAGACTGCTGGTTATATCCTGAGGGGTCCCAGATTGAAGAGGGTACAGGCCATGCTTAGGGATACCTTCCCTTTCCTGTCCCCTCTCCACCATGCACAAATTTTGTGCACCAGGCCTCTTGTAAGATAAATATCTAAATAAAAATGACAAAGATAAACTCATCAGAGTTAGTTATATTAATTCTATCAATGGGACAAAAGAGGATGGATATAATAAAAGTATGTACCATCACAGCTCAAATACATAGATTTGTTATAAAAGTACTAGAGGCCTGGTGCACGGATTCATGCACTGGTAGGGTGCCTTGTCCTGGCCTGCAGACATCCCCTGAAGGGTCTCAGCTTGCAAGAGGGCACAGGCCAGGCTGAAGGACCCCACTGGTGCATGATTAGGACCAGGGAGGGACTGCAGGAGGGCTCCAGGGCATGTCCAGCCCATCTCGCCTAGTCCCGATCAGTCTCACCCCAGCAGCAAGCTAACCTACCAGTTGGAGCATCTGCCCCCTGGTGGTCAGTACATATCATAACTACCGGTTGAACAGTCGAATAATTGACAGGTAGCTTAGACTTTTATATATATAGTGCTTAAATATTTTATTAAGTAGATCAAGTCAAAATTTGATTTCTGTTTCTATTTTTATGAATTCAACTTAAATATCTATAATGAACAGTATACTATATCTTTGTATTTTAAGTTAAAGAAAAAAAAATCCATGTTTTGAAAGAAAAGTACTGTGGAAAATAAGTAAAAGAAAAGGGAATCACAAGGTCAAGATTCTATTCCCAGTTCTATATCTAATAAGCTTTAGTTCTGTAGATCTTAATTCCTTCATGTTAGAATGAGATTAGATCTGATTGGTAAGGAAGTAATAATATAACACAGCAGTTAAGAGCTCAATTTCTGGATACAGATATACATTTGAATTACTAGATATACGATCATGGATGAATTATGTAACCTCTCTAAGACTCAGTTTCCTTTTTTAAAAATGGAGATAGAATTTATAAGTAGGATATAAAGTGGAGATTTATTGAAACAATACTTATAATACAGTATTCCAATACTTGGAATACTCAATTGTTAATTATCAATTAATAATATAGATTCTCAAAGCTCAATTCCAATAATCAGGGTACATTCAATGAAATTACTAGAGATAAAAACAGATTAAGTAAATTATAAAAGAAAAACATTTAGAAGCCTTTCAAATTATCATGTTCTATGAAGGCCTTCAATTTGGTGAAGGAAAGGCATGGGTCTCCTTAAACTTTTATGACTTCAGCATCTAACTGTGCCTGGCACAAGCAGGTGATACAAAAATCTGCTTAATATATATAGTTTTCCTAAAATTAATAGCTAAACTTTAGAAATAAAACTATAAAAATTTAAAGTATCTCCCAACTTCTGAAAAAGATATATTTTGAAGAACACAATGTAAAAATTTTAAAGTTGTATATCTAAATGGGTTAAATGGCATTGATTGCACAGTAGTTATTTCCTCTCACATAAAGTACTAAAGTTTAAGTTCATTTAGTTCCAGAATTTATGATCTATTTAATAAATCAGGACTATATATAAAAAATCACTTATTTTACCTAGCATTTCATATCCATTTTTAGAACCAATTTCTTTCTTTTTTTTAAATATATATTTTATTGACTTTTTACAGAGAGGAAGGGAGAGGGATAGAGAGTTAGAAACATCCATGAGAGAGAGACATCGATCAGCTGCCTTTTGCACGCCCCCTACTGGAGATGTGCCCGCAACCAAGGTACATGCCCTTGACCGGAATCGAACCTGGGACCTTTCAGTCCGCAGACCGATGCTCTATCCACTGAGCCAAACTGGTTTCGGCAGAACCAATTTCTTGCATAAGTCTTAAAAAGACTTGAACAACAGAAAAAAAGCTATAGAAATCCAAAATTGCCATATATTCTGAGAAAATTAGATTTGAAGGATAGTAATATATAACTCTGAGCCTCAGAGTTATACATTAAAAGAGTCAACACAAAAACTAAGTTGAAGAAACTGTAAAACATGATCATAAAAATGGAAATGAAATGTAATCCAAACATCCAGAGATAACCATTTTTAACATTTTTGTATTAATGACATTATGTGTAAAGAAAGCAATAGTGATTCCAACACTTAAAATGTATCAAGTACTTTTTTATAAAAATAAGCCCTCAAGAAAACTTAAAAAAAAAAGAAAAAGAGGAGACATATGTAAACAAAAACTACAACGTATCTTAAGTATCACAAATATTGCAAGAATGCAAGTGAAGAATCCATTTAACATTTTAAACATAAAAAGATCATATGAAAGCTCAGAATAATATATGCTTAAATATATTAAATTAAATTGAAATGAATATACTTATTTGTTACTGATAATTCTCACTTCATTGAAAATTTTAACATAAAAATTTTGAAGTTAAAAGTGATTCCACTAATATTAGGTAAATGTTAATGATGTCTCTAGGTAGTAAAAATCTACAAGTAAAGATAAATAGTCCTTTTGCCTCCCACTTACCATAAGCTGTTCCAGGGCCAAACTCAGTCCCTGCATCAATCATATATTGTCCCAAAAGTTCTGGGTTGTTTACACGACTTGGAGCTTTTCTATCCAGTTTCTCATAAACAAATTCTTCTATCCTGGCATCTACATGAAAAGTTTAAAATTACCAATTTCAAAATAGCAAAACTATTTAAAAGACTCTTTTGTTCCACTACCAGCCATTTATCATCCTGTAAAATTAACATGAAATTAGCATGCTTTCAAGTACTTATATTAATATACTAGCATTGCGCATGGTATTCGTGTACCCCAGGGTGAAGCCCTTGGGGGATATCCACAGGGAGCTGGCCTAAACTGCAGCAGGACATTGGAGAGCTGGCCTAAGCCGAAGTTGGACATTCTTAGTGCTGCTGTGGAGGCCGGAGAGGCACCCACCACTGCTGTGCTCCAGGCGTCAGCCAGGCTTGTGGCCGTTTCCCCTGTGGGAGAGCACTGACCACCAGGGGGCAGCTCCTGCGTTGAGTGTCTGCCCCCTTGAGGGTCAGTGCATGTCACACCCACCAGTTATTCTGCTATTGGGTCCATTTGCATATTACCCTTTTATTACATAGGATAATTTTTAATTTATATGTTGAGTATTATATAGCACCAAGAAACTTACTATTTTAGAAATATGAAAAGTATTTTGGAACAAAAATATTTTAAAGTAAAGTAAAACCATTATATGAGTATATTATGGGATTTTAAGTTCCAGAAAAGGGCTGGTATTCATTTTATATCTAGTGAAATTACATTTGCCCCATTCATATAATGTCTAACTTTTAATTCTGAATATATGTTTTCAATTTTAAAAGCAGGATTTTTCAACTACGAAATTATGAATATAAGGTACCTTTAAAAACCAGAGTCACATACTTCTGACACCTTTTTTGGGCTTTTGCTTGCTCAAAGCTGTCTCTCCCTCCTAGAATCTAAATATAGGCATAGGGGTTTAAGAATAGAGTAATCCAGGCTTGGAATAGTCTGCTGACAGAAATCAGCAATATGATGCCTTGGCTTAATTATATTTAATTATATTTAAAGTATATACTAGTAGATACATAGATACCTCTGAGCATGCGTTCACTCAAGATTTCACCATTACAAATAAGATTAAAATACAAGAGAAAAGGTTAAAAGCAATTATAGAATATAAGAAACTCACATTTATACTGCTGCCTAAAAGTGAGGTATTTCAGAGACAAATGAAACAAGTCCAAATTTCCAGAAACAATGATTAAATATAAATTAAAATTAAAATCCAAAAAGAAATATGTTCCTTTTAAGCATTTCACACAATTCCTCCACAAGTGTAAGTTTTACACAGTGCACTGAAATTTCAAAAATAAGCTAAACCAATACAGAAACTTCAGGAGTTGGCAAAAGTATTAATTATAAAAAGATAAAATATACTTTTGTGGTAGACACTGGTACAGTATCAGAAGAGTTTTTAAATAGGGATTTAAAAACCATTAATTAGTTAACACCAAAATGAATCAGTCTAAAATGAATCATTTAGATCATTGGTTCTCAACCTGTGGGTCGCGACCCCTTTAGAGGTCGAATGACCCTTTCACAGGGGTCACCTAAGACTATCGGAAAATGCAGATATTTACATCACGATGCATAAAAGTAGCAAAATTTCATGGTTGGGGGTCACCACCACATGAGGAACTGTATGCAAGGGTCGTGGCCTTAGGAAGGTTGAGAACCACTGATTTAGATGATGTTACCTAAGTTTCAGAATCTTATTTTCTGACCACCACAGTAATTCTTAGCTTTGCTATTTTCTACCTATTTGGTTAAAAGTATAAATCCCATGTTGATTTCATTCAGTTAATAAAAGATTTGGTATATTTAAAATAAATGTTTCATTTCACTAAGTCTTAAAAAACATTTTGGCAATTCTGCTATAATTCAATATATATTTCTGAAAAACACTAGGTCCTAAAAAAATCATATGCTAAAAATAACAGGGCTTACAGAAAAAGAGCTGGGATTAACCACACAAAACCTAAGTAACTTTATAACCAGAGCACAAACAAAAAAATAAAAAGAATTGTTACTACTTTTGAATTAAAACACTAATATAATATTTATGAGCCATTGTAACTTCTTTATAAGAACACCATTCCTGTTTACCAGTCATGCATGACTTTTATTTGCCATTCTGGAAAACATGTTTTAGAACAGACTATGTGAGCAAGGAACTCTGGATAGAGCAAGGAATAAGAGGAAAACATTCTACTTTTTTTTTTTTTTAGGTGCCATGGTATATAATTTAAGTAGCCTTAAATGAATAACAAAGACAACATAATAGCCAAAGACTAGGCCTCAAAGTGTAAAAGGCTTAGTTTAAAAAATCACTGCAATTTAAATAAAACTGCAAATAATTATTAATAGTTTGTACAGTGCTTGAGTTTTTATGCAATAGCAACAAAGTTGGAATTTTAAGTACTTAAAAATAAGTTTATGGCACTCACAACATGGTCACAATAACATTGGGGAAAAGATATGTTAAGTTTCCATTGAAAAGACTGTCAATGTTCTTGGTTCTAGTTCAAGTTCCCCTTCTAATTAGCTATGCTTAATTAGACAAAATGCTACCTTGTAAGTTTCAATTAATAAACAATTATGGTGCATCTTATTTGCAAGGTTATTTATTTAGTGATCTTGCTTAGGGTTGTCAGAAAATCAAACGGAATAATTTATGTAAAAACGTAAAACTTAACGTAAACAAGAGGTAATGAATTAACTTTCCCCTTAATTGTTTAGGGATAAAATTCTCCTTTGGATGAAACAGGAAGAGTAATTTAATTTATTTTTATAGATCTTTATATCTCTTAAAATTCAAAGACACTGCCTGAAATCAAAATTTCAAGAGGATTTTACAAAAGCCTGAAAAATATTGTCAGTTTGTTAGGTGGTAAACTTTTTTTGTTTACCACCTAACAAACTGACAACAGTTTATCCCCCTCTTCTTAACCTAGGCACACAAAAAGCCATAATTTCAAAGCTATAAACAAAAAATTGTTTTCCAATAGAAATTAAAACTTTTTAACATTAAAAACTCTACTAACAAAGTTTTTTAATAGGAATAGTCAATAAGGTAGGCAAAAGGTAAAAAGTTTCTTACTTGGATTTGGCTGCAATAACACTTCAGTTTGTTTCATTATTTTTTCTGTCCATATTTTGGTACATTCAGCTTTGCTAAGAAGGTTCTCTAAGTGAGCATCCAATTCTGTCTTCTCTGCCTGGCCAAGCTTTTCTTCTGTGAACTGTTAGTGATTATTTTAAAACAATATTAAATATACTGCAAATACATTTTAGCAACTTATATTAATAATTAAAAACAAAACTCAAATCCAAACAATCCCAAACATACATTTGTAAACCACTGCATGTAAATGTTACTGGTTTTGCTCCTACGATAATTTTGCCCTTATCTCTATCTCTTTTTGTAGCACTTAGAATCCTATCTTATAGTTAATACATATCCTCAGTTCTGCTAAAATGCATGATATGAATTCTACAAAAAATCAAACACACTGTCTAGTATATAAAATATATAAATATTTCTGATTTATAAAGGTAGCATAACAGTAAGAGTAAGAGTTTTGAGTCAGCTGGATATGAATTCATATCCTGACTTGCTCATTCAAACCTGAGCAAGCTTTTGAATATTTTTTCTTTAGGTATCCTCTATCATAAAAAAGAGTCAATATATAACTTACAGTACTTTGAAAGTTAATTAAGAGTATGTATATGTATGTAAATCACATTGTTCAGTGACTTATCATTGTTACTGAATTTAAAAAGGGCTGTTTATGTTTAATGTGGCATTATATTATAGGTATTTTAATCACACTTTGACAGGCTTTTATGAGATATTCTGAAAAACTATCATTTAAGTTGTTTTTTTTTAGGATAAGTTCCAGCAATTGATATATAGAGTAACTTTTGGAATATATCCTATTGGTACTATGGAGGCATCTTTTAAAGATCATAAAGTGTAGTTAAATATACTCAATGTACATTATCTTGTGTTAAGTTTTGCAGGAAAAGCAGCATTGCACATCTACAGTAACAAAGAAGTAAAAAGATTTTCTTCCTTTTAGATTTTCTGAAGACCTTTGGATATTGTTCATTAAATACTAGAAGTGATGACTCAGCCTGCTTATCATGCATAATTATTTTTTCTAGAATACGTGGCTTTTCCCATCATTACACAAGCATATCACTAGCACTAATTCTATGCTCATTAATCGTGACTCATTTCTGGGTAACAAAATATAATGTTCACCTTGCTTTTTCTCTCCCCCCTTCTCATTTCTTAAAATATCTTCTCCTGCTTCACTTGTCTGAGTTTTATTATGTTTCTTCCAGCATCCTTGTTTTTGGTCTAATACTTTCAGTTGATTATCACTTAGCACTTTTAGCTGAAAGGTTCTCCAGAATGTTATTTTTAGACTTTACAACCCCCACCAATGTCTTGTTCAGGTGCTAGAAATGACAGCTTTAATAGTTTTTGTAAAGTCTTAGGCCTTAAGACTGGCGTTAGTCAAGCCCTGACCCAATGGGTGGGACTGAGAAAAGCAGTTCCAAAGGTATTGCCTAAGCCTGTGATCTTGAGTATATTGTAACTGAGGAGAGTTCAGGCATTAGGCAAAAATCAAAACCCGTCTCCCAAAGTCAGCTGGGTAACTATGCAATCTCAATCTTAAGATAGAACTCTATCTAGTATTCTTTCAGATCCCTGAGATTCTAAGCAACAGACCTACTGTAGAGATATAGATTAGAATTTTACATGTTAATACACCCAGGTGAACATTATCTACTGGTAGATCATCCAGAAAATAAATAAGTAAATTACATACTTTGATAATAAGGATACAAAGATAAAAAGAAGGTGGAGAGAGGACCAACATAGATGGTCCTATTATTTCTTAAGTGAGTTACTAAATGATTAACTGCTTGAATTAATGAATTCAAGTGTAGAGAACTAAAGAATTCATTCTGCAGGGAGAGGTAGAGAAGGGGAATCCGAAGGTTTAAAAGCCAGAGGGATATGTAAGCTGGGCCTGGAAGAGGGAGCAGAAGTTTAAGAATTGCCAGATGTGAGTGGTAAGAAAAATAGCCTCTCTGAACTGGTAACAACTGAGATGGGATGATAACAAATGAGCTATGTAAAGTTGCAAGGGCAGAGTATAGAGTCCTCTGATGATTTATCTTCCAGTTGCATTTCTGGAGGATCATTAGTGGTTCTAAATATTATTATTATTATTTTTTTTGGTAGAAGCCTTTAATTTATACTTAAAAATCAAGACTAGATTAATACAACAATCAACAGATCCAAAATTAAGAACCAGTATTTATTAGATCAGTCTTTCTGCAAAGCAGTCTGCTAAGAACTATCATGAGAGCTAAATGAAAAATATTACACCCAAGCATTATAAACCTACAGGCCTGTTTTTCAGTATATAAAATCATGTTAAACTTTATTGATTTTTTTTTTTAAGATGCATCAGAGGATATTTTTCTATTGATTTTTAAAGAGAGTAGAAGAGAGAGGGAAAGACAGAAAGAAATATCAATGTGAGAGAAATGCATCTATTGTTTGCCTCATGCATGCCCAGGTGGGGAGGAGCCTGCAACCAAATAAGGTATGTGACCTTGACCAGAACCAAGGCCCTTCTGTCCACAGGCCGATGCTCTATCCATAGACCCAAATCAGCGAGGGCCATGTTGATGTTTTTTAGAAACACACTGGAATTAAATAAAAGGGCTAGAAATTACTAAAAAATGTTTAGAAGAAGTGATTTAAGAAAGTCATTTAGTTTACCTGAAACAGGTTAGGTTTCAAGGCAAGTTTTTCCCCAATATTTCAGAGAATCAACAATTAGAAAGTTAATTATTTGAAAAAAACAAAACAAAACAAACACATTTCAATCTTCTGGTCAAAAGGCTTGTTTGCTTAATTAATATTTTCTTTGTGATTCTCATACCCTACATCATTACAGGTATCTCTAACTATACTTTTTTATTTTAAGTGTGAAAGTGTACTAGAGCAAAGTTGAGTATTTGCAACAAATCATTTATTTGTAAGAGTATGACACCTTGGGCAAAATATTAAACAGTCTGATCCTCCACTTCTTCATCACTGAAATTATGATACTTACTTATATAATGAGTTTTGGACTGTTTGATATAAAATGCAGCTTAGTAAATGGCATTTTCTAACATACATCAAAACCCTGACATTGTTAAAAATACGGAAGTATAAAAAGGATCTAATAAAGGATCTTTTGAGAAATAAAATCAACTGTAGTTTCTAATTACAACTATTACCATTAAAATGCTACAAAAAGTTATTAATAATTTTGGGTTGAAAGATGTTGAGAACTAAAATTTTTAAGGGTAAAATTCAAAATTGTAGATAATTAGGAAAGGAATCTTTTTTAAAAAATATATTTTATTGATGTTCTTAAGAGAGGAAGGGAGAGGGAGAGTTTGAAACATCAATCAGCTGCCTCCTGCACACCCCGCAATGGGGATGTGCCCAAAACCAAGGTATATGCCCTTGACTGGAATTGAACCTGGGTCTCTTGAGTCCACAGGCCGACACTCAATACACTGAGCCAAACTGGTCAGGGCAAGGAATCTTTTTTTTTTAAAGAATTAATAGTTTTTTTTGTCCTAATGAAAAAGGTACCATTATTATAATTTTATGTTTATCTTTAGACAATACTGTTAAGATCATGAAAGCCTTGAGGGCAAGAACCATGTCATATGTTGATTATACATCTCAAATACAGTAGAAGAAAATATATACTATGTTCTCCATACATATTTTCATTAATATCTAGACCTCTTTAATTTATTTAATAAAACTCATTTTCTGCAGTAGGTGCATTCTTAAAAATGTTTTAGACAAAAATGTATCTATTAAATATTGTACTACTTTGTTATTTTAGTATGTTATACTTCTGATTAACAATGGGAAAAATCCTTATTTCCCCATAATAAAATAATGGGAATGATCAAGCCTTCCACAACTGCACATTTAAGTAATAATAATTTAAATTTATAATTTCAACTTAAATATGCAACGTTAGCAATATGGTTATCTCTCTTTCCACTCTTTGTTCTATGTAGGATTAAGGTTACCTTTAATTGATTATTGACTATCATGTAAGAAGCAGAGGGAGATGTAGGACAGGAGTGCTGTGAATAAAGTCACAGGGACAAGAAATCACAGAATATGTTTGGACAGTGATAATACAAAGCATTAATTTAAAGTATTATTATTTTTTTAAATATATTTTATTAATTTTTTATAGAGAGAAAGGGAGAGAGATAGAGGGTTAGAAACATCGATGAGAGAGACATAGATCAACTGCCTCCTGCACGCCCCCTAATGGGGTTGTACCCACAACCAAGATACATGTCCTTGACCAGAATCGAACCTGGGATTCTTCGGTCCCCAGGCGGACGGTCTATCCACTGAGCCACACCGGTTTTGACTAAAGTATTATTTTTGACAGCAAGTATTTACTGTAAAGGATTGTCTTTGAGTCAGCCATATTTTGCCAGGCCCTGTAATCCTTCCTTCACTACAGAATAGGAATGTAGCCTACAGTATGACATAAAGAGCCTGGATTCCCTACCCTGCTTTATTAGAAAGAAAAAAGAACTATTAAGTAAAAGGACATCTCTCATATAAAATTCTAACCATCAATTCTCTGAGTAAAGTAATATTTTAAAAGTAACAAAGTTCTTGGGAGGGAGAATGTATAACAAATTCTGAATATAATGTATTAGCAAACTATAAAGTAGATTCTTCTTAACTGGTACTCAATTTTGGCTGCTCTTTGGAATTACTTGGGGGAGTTTTCGAAAACACTGATGCTGAATCCAACCCTAAAGATTCTAATTTAATTGGACTAGGGTGTGGCTTGTAAAGATCCCTCAGTTAATTTTAAGTGCAGCTAAGACTGGGAACCACTGTTCTAAACCATACGTAATAATTATTATTTTTAAAAATAATATATATTTTATTGATTTTTTACAGAGAGGAAGTGAGAGAGAGAGAAAGTCAGAAAGATCGATGAGAGAGAGATATCGATCAGCCGCCTCCTGCACACCCCACAGTAGAGATGGGCCCGCAAGCAAGGCACATGCCTCCAACCGGAATCGAACCTGGGACCTTTCAGTCTGCAAGGCAACGCTCTATCCACTGAGCCAAACTGGTCTCGGCCATACATAATTATTTTAACATCAGGTTAAGAAACCATCTTCTATTTAGTAGTCTGTTAAGTTAATGCCAATAGCACCAAAGGCTGTGAACACAGTTTTGGGTAGCACTAAATACAGAGTTTGTACATAATGAGTAAACAAAAGGACTTTGAATGTCACATGTATTATATATTAAAATTTGAGAGATAAGGTAAAGTTATTTGCAGTTTAAATTCTATGAAGGAAATAGAATTTCAGAAGGGTTTGAGAGAAAGTATTTGGCCCAGTTGGAATTCCATCCAAATAACACCTGAGAGGAGCTAGTTGAGGGCAGCATCATACTCATCTTTATATCACCAGCTTAGTTTCACCATTAATGCTTGCTAAATCAAATAAGAGATTGAGGTCAAGCTTACAACTAAATTTTATAGACATTCCCCCTCCCCAACCCCATCAAAAAATACCTGGCAGTCATGAAGTTCATAATATAACTTCAGTAGTCAGTTCAAAGGAAATTAATATAAACCCCTTTCTATATAATTTAGTTTGAGAATTTTTTTTAGACAGTATACACTCTTATTTTAAAGATGGGGAGCCCAGTTTTGCTTCAATATCAATTGTGAATTTAAAATATGCACACTTAAAATATTTATTAAACCAAATAAGAGAACAGTAATTCATAAAATGGTTATTTACTAAAAAGAGTAAAATATTTAATTATGACAGATTAGAACTAGACTATGAAGTCCTTTGAAGGCAGCAACTAGGTCTGTTTTTTAAAAATATATATTTTATTGATTTTTTACAGAGAGGAAAGGAGAGGGACAGAGAGTTAGAAACATCGATGAGAGAGAAAAATCGATCAGCTGCCAATAGGGGATGTGCCCACAACCAAGGTACATGGAATCGAACCTGGGACCCTTAAGTCTGAAGGCTGATGCTCTATCCACTGAGCCAAACTGGTTAGGGCAGCAATTAAGTCTTATTCATCTTTGAATTCTTCAATGCGAAACACCCTAAGAGGTATTCAATAAATACAAGTTGAGTTGATGTTTAATATTTTAGAATTAATCAACTTCAAGGTCAGCAGATATAATATTAGAAAAATACTAATGAAAATAACAAAATTATTTAACATGATAAATGATTCAAAGAGTAAACTTTACTTATGGTTACTACCTTGCTTGGAGAAAATGATATAAAAAATTAAAAGCCATGTTGGATGTTGTGAGAAAGGAATAAAAAAGAGAATTCGTTAAGACATACAATCTTATTAAAGACTAGAAGCCCCGTGCACAAAATTCATACACAGAGGGGGTGTTCACTCAGCCCTGCCTGTACCCTCTCCAATTCGGGACCTCTACACCTTTTTTTTTTTTTTAATCTAGCTAACCTCTTTACATTTAAAAAAATTAACTGAAATATCCCTACTCTAGGAAATCCTCTTTGAACAAATGTCTTTATAATCTGTATTAAGTATTTTCATAGTATACCATTCTTTTTCTTCAACAGCTACTTAGAGTGGGTGCAATGTGGTTTTCATTCTTGCATTTGAAATTTTTCTTCTTGTTCTTGTAATCCAATTTACATTTGCCCTTCAAGGGCTTATATTTGGTTCAGTTCTTAGTTGGCTTCCTGCTTTTTTTTTAAGCAATAAATTTGGGTTGTGAGAGTAAGCCTCACTTATAATCAAGCTTGTAGGTCTCTATCTGAATATTTCTATAATACCTATCACTTCAGCATATTAAAGATAGTGTTCATTTGTAGAAAATAACAATAAATGTCACCCGATCATTTGATCTTTTAGTAATATTTTATAGCAAGATGTATTATTTTAATAATTTAACTATTACAAAACTGAGGCATACAGAAATAAATTACATTAAACAATAAAGAATGACTCAAATATCAAAGCATAGTACACTTAGGGCCTCCCTTGTCCCGTGCCTCAGATATGATAGCATAGTACACAGTTCACATGGAACTCAACTTCCTTTAAAATAGGAAGGAATGCCATACTCAAGAAGCAGCTACTTCCACATATTTTTTTTTATTTAATTCATAGTACATACTTTTTGTACTAATTATTGGAAAATCATCCTAGCAATTGCCTATTCCTCTCTGTATTGTTGCCTTACATTCTGATGTTATTACTGCACTTTTATCATCCACTCACCCTAATAAGATTGTGAATTTTTTAAGGGCAGAGATCATGACTTGAGCTTGTTTTTCTCTGTCATGGTGCCTAGATAAATACTCAAATGTCATCTAGTCCAAATGATTGTGATGAGAGAGGGCCACTGTTGCGGGAGACCTCTGATTTTTATTTACGGGGCCTCACTTGTTCTGTGTCTTTACAGAGGGGTGAGTAGGGGCTGAGGGAATTTGAGGAAACGCAGACAGAATTCTCCTCCTAAAAGATTTTGCTAAGCTGGCGACCAGGACCACCGGGCATTTGTCCAATTAAAACCTGGACACACAGCAATAACAAAAGCACTGCTCTCCTACTGCTAATGCATGGGGATCAAACCCCAGCCTGCAGGAATTCACCCCTGTAGTCAGGACTAGGCCGCTAGATAGATGTGGGCTGGTGCTCCTAACTCTGGGAAGAGGGAGACTTTGCATGGCTGCAGACTAGAGGCTCAGCCTGGCCTCTTTGCCCCATGATCACGGGGTGGTTCGGCCTGGCCTCTTCGCCTGGTGATCTTGGTGCAGCCTGGTCTGGCCTGTTCTCCCTGTGATCACGTGTGGCTCAGCTTGGCCCGTTGTCCCCATGATCGTGGGGCGGCTCTGTCTGGCCTCTTCGCCTCATGACCGCAGGGCAGCTTGGACCCGGGCAGGTAGCTTCGAGCGCTGCCCCCACCGCCTGCCCTGTCCCCGACTGTGGCTTGGATCCTGCCAGTGGCATAGGGCACTGCCTGAGTATGCAAATTTACCCACCATCTTTGCTGAGTTAATTTGAATATCACTCCTGATTGGTTGTGGGTGTAGTAGAGGTATGGTCAATTAGCATTTTTCTCTTTTATTAGTGTGGATATGAACACCACAGAATAACAGAATTTTAGAGCTCCAAGGGCGCTTACATAACAAGCATTAGGAGAAAATTGCCATATACAGAATTGATAAATGACACAGGATTTCACATTAAGCACCTGTGGTCTTAGTTGTATCTTAAGAGCAACTTGAAGTTGTATCTTAAGAGCAAGAAAGACTACAGAGAGGCAGCAGAGAGCATTCAAGATGAGGTTTACTTAAGAACAAAAGTCTAGAATTAGAAAAGTACAAGATATTTTTGAAATTAGAAAATAATTTGATAGGAATAATGTTTATATATGAGTAAGAGGAAAGATAAAGCTGGAAGGAGTATTTAATACTCAACAAAGGAGTTTGGACTGAAGAGACAGATTCCATGAATTAATAAATAGTTTTTAAGACATTACCAACTGATGGAAGATAAATAACTTGATGCTCTTGTATTCTATTGTTTTAAGGGAGGTAAGAACAACAAAACCACCCAAATGGACTATTAAGAAATGAATATTCCTTTTCATTTATACATTTTATCTTAATATACTATTTTAAAGTACTAAGGCACATACATTTTGGAAGGGTGAGAATGGAATGATGAGACCCATTTATATGCTTTAATAGTTTGATTTTACTTTAAAAAAATTAGGGGTCATTTCAATTCTTAATTTAAAATTTTTTAAGTAAAATGAAAAAATGTATGGCAGCTGATTAACCAGAGAATGACCTATTCCTTAAGGTATAAATGTGAACTTGAATTCCATTCCTATTCTTATTACTTATAACAAGTAACTGGCATACATAACCTTACTCTATTCTTAGCATGAAACTTGGCACTATACTGATGTCAATTCAATTTAGAGTAGGAACTCAGTTACTGACTAAATACTGATAAGCAGTGTTTTGTTGAAAATTGCCAGACAGCATTCCAAATTTCACATGTTACCATTTTAGAACCATATTTTTCGCCTTATACATTTTATTTTAAAAATTATTATAGAAATGTGAAACATATACAAAAGCATAATAGTATAATGAAACATGAACCCACAACCCAGCTTCAAACTATTAACATTCTGCCAATGTTGTTTTAACTGCTCCCATTTTTTCTTCTAAAATATTTTAAAGTAATTCTCAGACATGATACAATTTATACAAACTGCAGAATATATCTCTAAAAGATACAGACTCAACATAAGGAGCCTGCTCCTCCTGAAATACTTCCTTAGTAAATGGCTCAAGCCAAAACACTGGCGTCATCCTTTTGACTCATTTTTCTCTCACAACGCAAAGCCAATCTAACAAGCAATACTGGATAGATTGTGAACTTTCCCTGCTATCACTCTTATGTCACATCACCTTTTACTTTTTGCCTGCCTTATGTCCACAGCTCCCTAACTGGTCTCCCTAGTACCCCCTGCAACTTCAGTCTTTATACTTGTTCCCTCTGACTGAAATGTTTTTTGTTAAAAAAACTGGAAACTATCACTTCCTTGAGGCCTCTTTGAATATGACCCTATTAGAAAGGCTTGCCCTAACCACCATGTCTACACAATGGGGCAACAACCATCATGTCTATCATTAACTAATCCTTGCTGGCCTATTTCTCCATTACCACCTGAAATATTTATTTAATATTTTGTCCTCTTCTGCTAGATTGTGAGCTCCAGGAGGGCAGATATTTTTTTGATTTTATTCATTACTGTATCACCAGTGTTCAAAATAGCAGTGACAGGCAGTCAAGGAGTATGCAGTTAGGTATTTAATACTGAAAATTATTTGATAGCTAACAGAGTAGAACAGAATTTAAAAATTCTTTCCTAAAGAATCTGAAACAATCAGTAATTAAAGTTCATTTGGAAAATAATACATCTTTTGAAGGCTTTGACAGATTTTTTAAAATCTAGTCTATTGACAATTTATGTGTCCTATCATTAAGCAGTGTGGATTATGTACCTGAAATATAGTAAACTGTATTTAAAAGAGTGGCATTATATGGTGTCATATTTTCATTCAGCATTTTCATAGGGAATTAGCACTGGAACAATACCAAAGTCTCTGCCTCTTTTGCAGTTAAACATTAAGTCTTATAAATCAAAATTCATTTCAGATCTTCATTCACTACATTCTTCTTGCAACTAGTCTTTGAATTATGAGTACTAGGCTAATTTAAATTTAAAAATTACTTTAACTATAAGGTTCAATGTCTTTTCAATATACCTTATATTTTAGTGGAGGATGGGGAGAAGAGGGTTAAGGTAGCTAGCTTATTACTCACCATGCCGAGTCTGTAACTTGGAAATCAAGACTTAGAAGGAATATCCCATCTCTTAAGTGTTACTTGCCTAAGTGTTATGGAAATGCTCAGCACGTACCAGATGATGTTTAACCCCTTTCTAGGCTGTAACATTCTATATGTCCTAAACTTGCAATGCTTATCCAAGAAGAGAGAAACAGCTTGCAACAAGTAGTAGGTCAGACAGCACTTGCTGTCTACTAGCCACACAAGTTAAGCAAGTTACTCACCTCTCGAAGGCTGCTTCCTCCTATATAAAAGGGGATTAATAACATCTATCTGGCCAAGTTACAGAAAGGACTGAAGATAAATCTGTCAAATGAAATGTTTGACATCGTTTCTTTCTTTCTTTTTTTCCCCACAATATAAGGCAGCTATTGCCTCTCGTTCTACCATTCTTTTTGCCAAGAGCAGCGCGATGTAAGATCGACTGTGCCAGAAAATTGCGATAAAGTGGCAAAGCAAGACACACTTTACATTTCAGCACCAATTTGGAAGGCACATTAGAAAACTGTTTTGTTTTTTTTTGTCTTCCCTTTACAAAAGAGCACGCCGCCGTTGCTACTGCGACTATGTCATGAGCTCCAACAGCAGACCGTGTATCACCCAGGCTGCGGTAGAATTTACATCTGTTCACAGATCCAACCGAGTGGCCATAACGTGGGTGACGACTGCGGAGAAACGTCCAAGTTCCCCTGTGCTGACACTTCCCTGACTGCGGAGAACCGGGAGCCGGTGGCCTTTCCCCCCCGCCCAGTAAAGTGTATCGGGAACAGAACCACGGCGACCGGAGGCCCAACAGGAGTCCCTCCCCGCACGCTCCCCGCCCCGCAGCCGGCGCTTCCCATTTTGAAAACGTGTGGGAACCCCCAAGCTCCACCAGCCTTCCTGTGCGCGGCCTTAGCGGAGTCTGGACGCCGTTTCCCCGGCGGACTGTCTCCGTTTCCCCGGGGGACGGCCGAACCCGGGACCGGCCTTTCAGGGGGGGGTGGGGGGGGTAGAGGGGCGCCGGAGGGGGCGGCGTCGGCCGCTCTCTGGGCAGCGGGGCAGGAAAAGGACACACTTCCTTCTAAGACTCGCGGCGGGGAGGGTGCGAGGCAGGAAAAGAAAGGGCGGGGGCGGTGCAGGGATCGTCTGCCTCTGGGCCACCCGGCGGGGCTCGCCCGGCCTCCGCCCGCCCCGGGACGGAGGGACGCAGGGACGGAGGGACGGAGGGAGGTCACACCAGCACCCGCGCCGCGGGGTCAGCGAGGCGGGCGGTGCTGCCGGAGCTGCGGCTCCAGGCCGAACTCACGGTGTCCCCCGGGGGCCCTGCCTCCACCCCGCCTCACTCCCCGCAGGGGGCGGCGGCCGGGCAGCGGGGGAGCGGGAGACGGCGGCCAGGCCGGCCGGGGCGCCAGGCCGCGCCCATCTCACGGGGCTCGGGCCGCCGCAGGCAGGCAGGCCCTGTGTGTGAGCGACCGGCGAGGCCGGGAGCGAGGGCGCCGACCATCGGGATGGATGCTCCCGCATCTCCCCCCAACCCCCCACCCCCCAACCCCACCCCCCGGTCCTCCGGGACACGCCGCCGCTTCCCCCGCCGCCTACCTGCACCGCACGGCTGAGGAAAGTGCCCGCGTCGGCCGCGAACTTCTTGACGTTGAAGTCCATAATGTTCATCCTGCGCCGCAGCCGGGCGGAGCTGCCGGCTGACCTAGCGGGTAGGCGGAGGCGCGGCGGCCGGGCTGGGGCGCCGGGCGGGAGCGGCGGGGGCAGACGTGGTGAGCGGAGGGAGGCGGCGCCAGCCCCGCGGCCGCAGCTGTCGTTTCCGTCAAGGGAGAGAGAGAGAGAGAGAGAGAGAGAGAGAGGGTGGGGCCCTCGCGGGGAGAGAGCGAGCGCCTCCCTGCGGCCCTCGTGTCCGGGCGCCGCAGCCGGGACGCAGGGCCTGCGCCTTCCGGCCGGAGCGCGGCCGCTGATGTTGGCGCTGGCCGCGGGGGGCGAGCCGGAAACGGGTCGGCGTACTGGCCTCCGGGTTAAGCTCCCCAGCGGAGGAAGCGGGCGGTGCCGCGGGGGGCGGAGCCTTTGTGGTTATCGCGGGAACAGCGACCCCTGCAGGACCGTCGCGGCGCTGCCGCGAAGCGCGCCGGGAACTTGGCTCGCTCCGCCCCGAGGGAAGGTCCGGGTCGCTGGGCGGGGCGCACCGCGGGGACGCAGCTCCGCTGCACAGTTCTGGGTTAGTCCCAGAGAACCAAGAGCAGACAGTTCCGGCCCCTCTTTTTATTTGGAGGAAAAATATGGATGTTGGGACACAGAATTGCAGTAGCTGTGTAATTAGAATCAACAGCTCCCTTGTCATCTTGTACCCGCGCGCCCGCAGGTTTCTGAAAGTTGCAGAATTGGGTTGATTCAGTGTCCCGCCGAAGCCGGTTTTCATTCATTCAGCATTATTGAATGTCTATTGTGTGCCAGAGCGGAATCGGGCGCCGGAGATACCTTGCTTAAAAAAGACAGCCCTTGCCTTCAAGGTGCTCACAGTTCTTTAACTTGACCACCTTAGGGGACTTCGCCCCCAGCAGAAGCTCTGTAACTATTTGCTGCCTCGAGGACTTTGTTTACAGGGTCAGCCCTAGGTGCCCACTGTGTGCGAAGTATGATGCCCGGGACACAGGGTGCCAAGAGGAGGTCACAAAGAAGTAAAAAATGGTGACTGAGAAAGAATAATACTTAAAGATTCAACGCGTCGAATTTTAATAACAAATGAGAATATGATGTGAAATTTGTTGTAACACACACACCCCCGCCATGATTCTGAGTAATCTCTTAAGCACTCTTCGTGAGACAGCCTATGTTTGAACTAAGTTAAGACAGGTGCAGGCCAGGAGAGAAAGAGACCTTAGTATTTCGAGAAAACAATGTGTGTTTTTTGTGTGGGCTGTGCCCTTTAGTTACATTAGGGCTGGGAAAATGCGGCCGGCCCTGCAGGCAGTGAAATGAGCTCACACAACTCATTCAGTGTTTTACTATAACAGCAGTAAACAGAAGCAGTGGCTGTTGTTAAAGTCTGAAAGGTTAGCTCTAAAGGCATTTTAAGGAACAGCATATCACATAAAGATTTGTTTGTATTCCGTTATTCTTGGTGGTGGTGACAGACACAACCATTTTTTTCTAAGATAATTCCAGTAGAATGAATCTCCTAGACCCAAAATTCTACACATATCTTTAATTTTTCCAGAAATATGGAAAAGGAAGTATATAATTAGGAATTCTGTTTTCTCATTTATTGTCCATATTTAGATTTTTAAGCACTTACTATCTTCGTAGATGTCTATCTTCACAATAAGTGTATTTGCTATAATCTAGGTTTGTTTCTACAGAAGGCTCACAACACCACATCCACTGTTAGAGAAAAAAAACTCTGGATCCTCTCCATCAAAAGTGTAGATCTACCAACTTGAAAAAAATCTTTACTTTTTCTTGTTGAGCCTTCTATAGCTATAATATTTGCTTCAGCAGATGATCACATAACAGAGTGTGACTAAGTGTATTTATATTATCTACCTAGTTTTAACTAAATAAATATTCACAAAAATGGACAAGTTCCTAAAGAGTTATCACCAAAGAAACATACAGGGGTTGAACCTTGAGGTCATGGTTTGATTCCTAGTCAGGGAACATGCCCAGGTACAGGCTTATGCAGATGGTGCAGGAGACAGCCATCAATGATTCTCTCATCATTGTTGTTTCTTTTTCTCTCCCTCTCCCTTCCTCTCTGAAATATATGTGTGTGTGTGTGTGTGTGTGTGTGTGTGTGTGTGTGTAAAACATAAGCATAAGCAGACCAGAAATGCCAGAGCTGATAACTTCTAAATGTTGAATTTATCAGGAAGACATTGAAATATGGATTTAAAAGTGATTAAAACTTGGTTCCAGCTTTAAGGAACTCAGAATCTGATGTGGGAAATAGACTTGTAAAGTAAAACATAGTATGAGAACTCTAATTAGAAAAGCTTGTGTAAGATTGGTCCAGAGTGATTTGTAGAGTAATTGGGTATTAACCAGCAGGATAGGGGAGGTGATAATTCAGACTTTTTTTGAACTGGCTTCTGACTGAATTAATCATAGTGGGGACAGATGATTAGACTTCAGTTTAGAAAGATCACATTTTGGGCAGTGTGGATAATGGACTGGAGAGGGGCAAAGACATGTAGAAAGACCGATTAGGAGTCTGTTGCTATTATTCACCAAGTACTCTGCTATCTTGATATCTTAAAATTGGAAGTATTTTTTTGACCAAAATTCCCTCTCATGGACATCTGTTACTCTTTTATTCACTTAGTATGTTCTTATCATCATTAAGGCCTGCAATCCCATGCGTCATTCTTACTCTCCCTCCACTCCCCCCCCCACCTCTCTCTCTTTTTTTTAACTCTCCCCAGCACTCTCAGCTGCCTGTCCTTCTTACCCATAAATCTACATTCCCAGATGAATGTTTTCTCTGTTTCTGCTCTCAAACTCTCAGCATTGTGAGGGAAAATTGCACAACCTTGTAGATGGATGCTACTTACCTACAAATGGATGACCACCTACTTACACTAAACCTTTATAACTGCTTAGAAAAGCTTTTACTTCTTTCTAATCAAATTCTTTTTATACTCTCTGCAGTGTCTTCTGAAAAACTTTGACCCTTTTCTTAACATGCATAGCTTATTTTCATATACTATTATTCTTAGCCATTGATACTTTTTCTTTACAAAGCAATGATTAGCCAGGAGCTTCTTTAACCAAACTCTTATTTCTACCTCTTGTCCTTCTCCACTCTGTTTTCCACCTTATTGCCAAATATTTCAAGGGAAGAGGTGTCACAGTGTTTTCTTCTGAGTCGAGCAAAATACTGCTCTTTTAATCTTGGCTGCCTATGGGCATCACCTGAAGAGTTTAGGCAACCACTTATGCCTGGATTCCACTTTCCGAGTGTGGACTGGATATTGGGATATATAGAAATTCCCCCAGGTGATGCTAATCTGTGGCCAAAATTGGTAATGAATCCATCATCCTCTGAGTACTTGTTCCATCAGTCTTTACCCTTTGCCTACAGATAGATTCCATTTCTCTTACTGGATCGAGTTCCTCAAGGGCAGTGACCATTTCTTATTTATTTTTATTACTTAATGATCTATTGGCAACTTTAGAGGATTCTTAATTAATTTTTTCAATGAATAAAATAATCAAATCAAAATGTATACCATTCATTTGTAACACCTCCTCCCCAACCCAAGTTTCCAACTATAGATCAAATATTTCCAATACTGAGCCTCTTGTAGTTTGTTTTTATTGAAAATTATTTTTTCTGATTTTTCATAATGACAAATTGAATTATATACACCCAGTCCCTTTTTGATGATTTCCTCTTATTTCCCATGTCTGATTGATCAAGTCTTTGGAATTTTTTTCTCTGAACTTTTAATTGACATGTAACATTTTATTAGTTTCAAATGTACAACATAATGAGTCATTATTTGTATACATCGTCACATGAGCACTACAATAAGTCTAGTTAACATCCTTTAACTTACATAGTTACAGAAAAAATTTCTCTTATGAGAACTTTTAAAATTTACTCTCTTTGCAACTTTCAAATATACAATATAGTATTATTTACTATGGTCCCATGATATACATTATATTCCTATGACTTCTTAAAAAATACATGGACATTTATATTTTTGACCCCTTCACCCATTTCTTCTGTCCTGCATCCCACTCCCAATTCTGACAACCACCAATCATCTCTCTGTATCTATGAACATCACTTTTTGTATTTACTTATTTATTATTTAAAAAACATATATTTCTATTAATTTCAGAGAGAAAGGGAGAGGGAGAGAGAGATAGAAATATCAATGATGAGAGAGAATCATTGATCAGCTGCCTCCGATACATCCCACTCTGGGAATCCAGCCCAGAACCCGGGCATGTGTCCTTGACTGGAATTGAATCTGGGACCCTTCAGTCCTCAGACTGATGTGCCATCCACTGAGCCAAACCAGCTAGGACTTGTTTTGTTTTTATTTATTAAATTTTTTAATTTTTTAAAATCTTTATTATTCAGATTATTACATTTGTTTCTCTTTTTTCCCCTCCATAGCTCCCCTACACCTGGCTCCCACCCTTCCCTCTACCCTTACCTCCCTCCCATTGACCTCACCCATAGGTGTATGATTTTTGTCCAGTCTCTCCCTGTACACCCCTCATTCCATTCCCCCTGAGAATGATCAGTCCACTCCCTTTCTGTGCTCCTGATTCTATTATATTCACCAGTTTATTCTCTTGACCAAATTTTTAATTCACTTAATTTTTAGATTCACTTGTTGATAGATATGTATTTGTTGTTCATAATTTTTTATCTTTTACCTTTTTCTTTTTCCTCTTCTAAAATAGTACCTTTCAGCATTTCATATAATACTGGTTTGGAGTTGATGAACTCCTTTAGCGTTTTCTTATCTGTGAAGCTCTTTATCTGCCCTTCAATTCTGAATGAGAGCTTTGCTGGATAGAGTATTCTTGGTTGTAGGTTCTTGCTATTCATCACATTGAATATTTTTTGCCACTCCCGTCTGGCCTGCATGGTTTCTGTTGAGAAATCAGCTGACAGTCGTATGGGTGCTCCCTTGTAGGTAATGAACTGTTTTTCTCTTGCTGCTTTCAATATTGTCTCTTTGTCTTTTGCTCTTGGTATTTTAATTATGATGTGTCTTGGTGTAGTCCTCTTTGGATTTCTTTTATATGGGGTTCTGTGTGCTTCCTGGACTTATAAGTCTATTTCTTTTACCAGATGTGGGAAGTTTTCAGTCATTATTTCTTGAAATAAGTTTCCAGTATTTTGCTCTCTCTCTTCTTCTGGCACCCCCATAATTCTAATGTTGGTACACTTGAAGCTGTCCAGAGGCTCCTTACATTATCTTCACATTTTTTAATTCTTTTTTCTTCTTGCTTTTCCAGTTGAGTGTTTTTGATTCTTTATATTTCAAATTTTTGACTTGATTCTTGCCTTCCTCTAGTCTGCTGTTAGGTCTCTGTATAATATTTTTTATTTCAGTCAGTGTATGTTTAATTTCTAGTTGGTCCTTTTCCATCTCTAGTTGGATCTTTTTCTTCTCTTCTTGGGACTCACTAACTTTATCCAACTTTTCTAGGATATTCTTGAAAAACCTTATAAGCATGGTTTTGAACTCTATATCCAGTTGTTTGTTTTCCTCCATTTCTTTTGTTTGTGATCCCTTCCCTTGTCTCGACATTTTCACTCTGTCAGGAGAACTTCTATGTTGGCTTCAGCCTTATGATACCAGACTTGCAAAACTGCAAAAGCCTCTCTGTTGAACTTGAGATGAGTGGAGTCTCGGGGCTTAAGGGACCACCTTGCCTTCCAGTTGGTCCCGCCCTCCACGGCCCCTGAGTCTCAGGTGACTGGGTAATCATTGGAGCGGTCCCTGTGTGCATGCGCTCTCTTGCAGTGCCTCTAGATTGCTGCCCTTCTGGCTCCCCTGTGCTCCGGGACCATATGAGTCTGGGTCCCCAGGGTGTCGCCTGAAACTGGGGTTTAGTGGAGTTAGAAGTGACACAGTTGGGAGGGTCTGTCTCCCGCCCAGTCCCGAAAGCCAGCGGCACAATCAGCAGTCGGTCCTCTGCGCACAGTGCCGTGCGCGCCACCAGACTTCTGATCTTTTGCGACTCCCCTAAATTTCTGTGCACTTCTCCATTTTCACTGTCCAAACTCCCCCATATGAGTGTTGGCTGGACCCGGGGTTTAGTATTGTAGGATAAGGGGTTTAATGCCGTTGGGAGTCTCCATTTCCCTGCTGCCAGAGAAAGCCAGCCAGGTTATCTGGCACTCGCTCTCTGCACGCGTGTTTCCATACCTCAGCTTTTTGCAGCTCCTCTGAGTCTCTGTGAGCCCCTCTCTTTCCTTCTAATTGTAGAATTTCCACTCAGCCAGCTTTACTGTGGTTCTGGATGATGTCCGTTCTATCTTTTAGTTGTAGTTTTGAAGAAATTGTTGTGCGAGGCAGCAGTGTAGGTGTTTACTTATGCTGCCATCTTGGATTCTCCACTTGTTTTGTTTTTAGATTCCACATATAAATGATATTATACAATGTTTGTCCTTCTCTTGTTTCATTTAGGATAATGCCCTCAAGGTATCTGTTGTGGCAAATGGCAATATTTCATTCTTTTTATGGCTGAATAATATTCCTGTGTGTGTGTGTGTGTGTGTGTGTGTGTGTTTGTATATCACATTTTCTTTATTTGTATATCAATGAATTCTTTGTTTGTTTCCATATTATAATTGTTACAAATAATGTGCAATAAACATTATATTAATGTTTTAATTTCCTTGGTAAGGATCCACAGTGGAATTACTGCATTTAATGGTAGTTCCATTTTGGATTTTTTTTAAAAAATATATTTTATTGTTTTTTACAGAGAGGAAGGGAGAGGGATAGAAAGTTGGAAATATCAATGCGAGAGAAAGACATCGATCAGTCACCTCCTGCATGCCCCCTACTGGGCATGCACCCGCAAGGAATGTACATGCCCTTGACTAGAATCGAACCTGGGACCTTTCAGTCCACAGGCCAACACTCTATCCACTGAGCCAAACCTGTTTCGGCTAAATTTTCTTTTTTTTTAATCTTAGAGAGAGGAAGGGAGGGAAAGAGAGAAGCATTGGTTGGTTATCTCCCACATACACCCTGATGGAGATCCAATCTGCAATCTGGGAATGTGTCCTGACCTGCAATTGAACCTGCCACCTTTTGGTGCATGAGATGATGTTCCAACCAATTAAGCCACACTGACAATGGTTCCATTTTGAATTTTTAAAGGAATCTCTATCTATACTGTTTTCTATAGTGGCTATACCAGCTTATAGTGCCACCAGCAATACACAGTTTCCTTCCCTTTTCTCCACGTTCTAGCTACCACTTGTTAATTCTTGTGTTTTTATTAACAGTCATTCTAATAGGTGTGAAGGATATCTCATTTTGGTTTTGATTTGTATCTCCCTCATTATTAGTGATATTACACATCTTTTCCTTTACATTTGGCCATCTATATCTCTTCTTTGGAAAAATCTATTCAGATTTTTGCCCAATTTAAAAATCGGATTTTGTTTTTTGCTACTGAATTGTACAAGTTCTTTATATATTTTTTGATGTTTATCCCTTATCAGATACATAACTTGCATGTATTTTCTCACATTCACTAAGTTAACTTCTCATTTTATTGATGATTACTTTGTGGTGCAGAAGCTTTTTAGTTTGATGTAATCCCACTTGTTTATTTTTGTTTTTGCTTTTCGATAAAAAAAATCATGGACAAGATCCATACCAAGGATTTACCACTATGTTTTCTTCTAAGAATTTTATGGTTTGAGGTTTTATATTTAAATTTTTAATTCATTTTGAGCTAATATTTGTTTATGGTGTAAGATGGTAGTTCATATTCATTATTTTGCATGTGGCTGTCCAGTTATCCCAGGACCATTTATTGAAGAAACTTTCCTTTCCCCATTATATATTCTTCACTCCTTTGTCATAAGTTAATTGGCCATATATACATGGATTTCTTCCTTGACTTTCAATTCTGTTCTATTGATCTTTGTATCTGCTTTTATGCCTATAACATATTTATTACAATAGCTTTATAATATAGTTTCAAGCTCATGCCATGATAGAAAAGCTTCTTAGTCATCTTGCTGTGCTAGGTAGTGAATTTTATCTAGTTTACCCTTTCACTGAGGTTACGGATCTTCTCAGATTTTCAATTTATTTATGTGAGGAAGGGCATGAATGAGGAAGAACTCATAATTTTTAATTTCTGCTTGCACTAAGGGCCCAAAGTTTTATCTCTGGTTACCACATGAGTTTAAAAATTGAAGCAAGCACTTTCTTCATCCAAACCCTCCTCACCCAAGACAGAGTCATATTATATATTATATGCTTTCAGCTCAGAGGTTCAGTTCCTTCTTAATTTCTGCCACCTAAGTATTTCTCTGCCTTTTATAAAAGCTCAAGTATGTATTAAAAATATTTATTTTTGCACCTCTCATTCCTAGGTGTCTGTAGTGGAAGAGTTTTCATTTTATCTAGTCTACTGTATTAGTTAGGGATTGATTGTGTTCAGTTCATATAACAGAAACCTTACTATAGTGACTTACCCAAATTGAGATTTAATTTCTCACCTACTAAAAAGTTCAGAGGCAATCAGATTTATGTTTTTTCCCATTTTCTTAGCATGTAGCTTTCATTCTCACATCTTAAGATGTTTCCTGTACTTCTAGGCATCCCATATATCTTCACAGCAAAAAAAGACTGAAAGGTAAAGGCAAAAGATATTTGCCACCTGAGACTCCCTCCCTCTCTCCCTCCCTCCTTCCTTTCCTTCCCTTTCCTTTCCCTTCCCTTCCCTTCCCTTCCCTTCCCTTCTCCTTCCTTCCTTCCTTCCTTCCCTCCTTCCTTCCTTCCTTCCTTTCTTCCTTCCTTCCTTCCTTCCTTCTTTCCTTCCTTCCAAAATGGCTCTTTCATAAGCCCCAAAGAGCAATTATTGTTTACATCTCATTGTCCAGGCCTTAGTCATTTGTTTCCTTGTAAATGCAATAGAATTTGATAAGTGTTTGTGCCATGTTAAAAAACTCTCATTTTTCAACAAGACACGCAAAACGAGGGCACTGTTAGCAAAGAAGAAAGGGAGAATCCTATATAATAAAAGCCTAATATGCAAATCAATCAAACAGTGGAACAACTGGTCGGTGGGGGTGGAGGGGGCAGTGAATGGGAGGCACCAGGCCAGCCAAGGCGGGTGTCAGTGGGCAGAGGGAGGGGATGGAGGGAGGGCTGTGGTGACTGGTGGTGGACAAGAGGCTATCATGGAAGTTGCCTCACCTCCCACAGAGGGAGGTGAAACTGTAGCTTAGGCCTGCTCCCCAAGGGCTCCCAGACTGCAAGAGGGTACAGGCTAGGCTGAGGGGACCCCCCTCCACCCCCGATTGCACGAATTTTCATGCACTGGGTTTCTAGTAGGTGTAGAATAAGTAATTTTTAATATCTGCCAGGCAGGAACTGAAAGTCTATTGTACTGTAACTTCCTTTCAGTTTTTAGACAACAGGGCTGACAACATAACTTTCAGGGCTCAATGCAAAGTGAAAGTATGGAGCTCCTTATTACAGAAGCAAGAGAAAAGTGCCATGAAAAGGTCCTAAAAAAACTCTAAAACTTTTTCCTTACTTTTATATTCTCTCAACGTTTATAGTATTTTTAATTTGATATTAAATGCCATTCAAAGAAAAATTAAAAATTTAAGTTATTAGCAAGAATTTTAGCATACATCTTTATATTTTATAATACCAGTTTTAAAATGCAAATATAAGAGCAGTTAACATGTATGCATAGTCATTGAAATGACACAATTTATATTTCATAATGTGCACATGTCTGCATTTGTTCTTACCAAAATAGTGGAAATGCTACACAAGTCTAACTCAATTTTTAAAACTTCATTTAAAATTTTTTTCATTAATATATTACAGGTATACATATCTCCTCCTTGCCTCTCTCATTCCCATGCATACCCTAACCCATTGTGCCCATTGGTTATGCTTCTATGCATGCATACAAGTCCTTCGGTGGATCTCTTATCTACCCCACCTCTCTAGCCTTCCCACTGTAATTTGATAGTCTGTTTGATGCTTTACTGCTTCTGTATCTATCTTTTTTGTTCATCAGTTTATAATGTTCTTTATTATCCATAAAGGAGTGAGGTCATGTGGTATTTTTCTTTCACTAACTGGCTTATTTCACTTAGCATAATGCTCTCCAGTTTCATCCAGGTTGCTGCAAATGGTAAGAATTCCTTCTTTATATGTTCATCAGAGTTATTTCTTGTTGGATCGCTCCCTTTAGTATTATGAATTGGCCTTCCTTATCTCTTGTTATGTCCTTCAATTTGAGATCTAATTTGTCAGATATAAGTATTGCTACCCAGCTTTTTTTTTCATTTCCATTTGCTTGAAAAACCGTCTTCCATCCCTTCACCCTCATTCTGTGTGCATCTTTTTTTCTGAGGTGGGTTTCTTGTAGACAGCATATATATGGGTCATGTTTTCTTATCCAATCCATTATCCTATGTCTTTTGATTGGAGCATTTAATCCATTTACATTTAAAGTTATTATTGATAGGTACTTATTTGTCCCCATTTTTATTCTTTACCCCTGTGTTCCTTCTTCACTTCCTATTTCTTTTTTTTACAGCAGACATTTCTTGCATTGCTGGTTTGGTGGTAATAAATTCCCTTAGTCCTTTTTTGTCTCTGAAGCTCCTGATTTCATCTCAATTTTGTTTGATAGCCTTACTGGGTACAGTATTCTTGGATTCAGACTCTTCCTTTATATGACTTTGTATATTTCATTCCATTCCCTTCTGGCCTGATGAGTTTCTGATGAGAAATTAGTTGCTAGTCTGATGAGGGTTCCTTTGTAGGTAATTTCTGTCTTTTTCTGGCTGCTTTTAAGATTCTTACTTTGTTGGTGGTGTTTGCCAATTTAATAATAATGTGCCTTGGTGTTGGTCTTTTGGAGTTCATTTCAGTTGGGACTCTATGAGCTTCTTGGTTTTTTGTTTCATTTTTTTCTTCCCTTTATCAGGGAAGTTTTTTGCCATTATTTCTTTAAAAAGGTTTTCTGTTCCTTGCTCAGTTTCCTCTCCTTCTAGAACCCTATTATGCAGATGTGGTTTTGTTTCATGTTATCCCAAAGTTCCCTTAGGCTCTCCTGCTTTTTAATTTTTTTTCTAGAAGTTGCTCTACTTGAGTATTTTTTCCTACCTTGTCTTCTAGCTCACTGATGTGCTCCTATGCTTTTTCTAGTCTACTTTTGATGTTTTCTATTGAGTTCTTTACAGCAGCAATGCCATTTTTCATTTCTTCTTGATTCTTCTCCATTCCCTCTTGGTTCTTCTTCATTTACTCTTAGTTCTTACTCATATTGTCGAATTTGTCTTCCATTTTTTCAGCCACCTTATGACCATTTCTCTGAATTCTTTCTCTGGCAGGTTGCTTGCCTCCATTTTGTTTACTTTCTTTTCTGATGATGCCTGCTTTTCTTTCATATGTGGGCTGTTTCTTTGTCTGCCCATGGTCTCTCTTCTCCGGGTGTCTGGTTATGTAGTTCTCTCTTTTCTTATCCCAGGCAAAATCTGACCTTTCCGTGTGGCGTGTAGAGCTCCTCTGAATCCAAGTGTTTGTGCTGATTGGAGATTGGTGATGTAGGTCTCGTAGCTGTTTGGTGGGTTCCTCAGCTGTAGCTTTTTGGGCTCTTGTAAACATCCACTTTCCCCTTCAAGAAATGGTCTCCACATTTGCGCTGGTGGCTCCAGGGGAAAAAGTCCTGTCCAGCAGTCCCCCACCTTCTCCTGGAGGATAACTGTCCCTTAACTCGCCAAAAACACTCCTAGTGTGACCCTCAGCTGTCCTTTCTGCTGAGTAATAAGGCTCCAGACATGTCTGTCTATTCCACCGCCATTTTTTCCCCTCCCACTTCATTTTTTTAATGTACATTTACCAATATTTTCTACCCTTGGCTTACTAAATGAGTAAGAAAGACCAAAAGGAAGAGGAACTGTGGTTTGCCCTTTCCTTCCATCATCACTTTAAGTACAAGTGGTTGGTAGCATCTTCCCCACTTACTGTGTACTCTCATTGGTTTGCTGGTCTTCTTTATTCATTGGGTATTGTGAACACTGTGAGTTGGACTAGCAGAGCACACACGTATCAGAAAATGCTAAAGCATTATTTTTAATATTTAAAATGGAAATATTTTCAGTAGGGAGCTAAATAGAGTCAGTATTAACACCCAGTTGTTACTGACATTATTGACCTATTATTTTGCTCCTCTCTTTAGTCTTCATCCCAAGGAAAACAAGCACTCACATACATTGTAAGTGGAAATATACATTGATAAATACATTTGGAGTAGTAATTTGCATATTTATAGAAATTTAAAATGTTTTTTAACCATTTCTATGTGTACAAAGATAATTATACAAAGATATTTTTTGTAATAATAATTTTAATACTAAAAAGCTAGAAATAAATGTTAGTTAGTAAGGAAATGGTTTTATGACATTGTGCATTTGTAATCTAGAATGCTATACAATTATTAAAAGAATTATTAAGATAAATATGCACTAAAATGGGAAAAAATTTAAATTATATTAAGAGAAAAAAGCAACTCATATAATATAACTTTAGTATGATTCCATTTATTTATATAAAAAGAATATATATATATATATATATGCATATATATTCATACACCCACGTTGCTTCAGAATAGTACATATAGAGGAGACAGAGAGAGCAAGAGGATTAGGAGGATGAAGAGGAATTTACACATATACACTTAAAAATTGCTTTTCACCCACACCAGTTTGGCTCAGTGGATAGCGTGTAGGCCTGCAGACTCAAGGGTCCCAGGTTCAATTCTGGTCAAGGGTATGTACCTTGGTTGTGGGCACATCCCCAGTAGGGGGTGTGCAGGAGGCAGCTGATTGATATTTCTCTCTCATCAATATTTCTAATTCTCTCTCCCTCTCCCTTCCTCTCTGTAAGAAAATCAATAAAATATATTAAAAAAATTGTTTTTCTGTTTTACGAAAGGAATGTATACATTGCATAGGAGAGAGAGGAAAAAAACTTCATTGTCTTTTCAAATGTTTATTATACAAGAGTAAGGAATCTAATTTTGACTAGTATTTCATATTTAAGAATTAATATAATGATAAAATCTTCATTACATCTCTAATAATAAAAATGTAATATGCCAGTTAGACCAGAAGTCCTTTTGGACAATCTTTTGGATTAAGCCAGGGCTTTGAGTGAAGCCTGAGTCTGGAGGGAAACCTGGGTCCCAAGTGCCTGCCTGCTGGTGGTCAGAGGAAAGCCAAATCCCGGGTGCCAGAGGGAAGCTGGTTTTGGCAGCAGGGGAAAGGAAGGCCTACTCTTTCATGAATTTCATGCATCAGGCCTCTAGTTTTAAATAAAAATACTAAACAAACCAGCTTTTGACACAATTCACCTTACTTGCCTTAGATACTACCCAACAAACTGAAACTTTCCCTCACCTCAGGAAGACATAATTTCTTTCTTATTATGCTTAGAATCTCAGAATAATTTAGTTCACTTTAACTTCTGATCCTGAGAAAAAGTCCTAGGTTACTGGCAATAGTATTTTCTGTCAGAGTTTCTAAAATTATCTTGCCTTTTATGCCCATGTTTTCACTGGGAGTACTGAATCCACTGTAAAATAAAGCTTGATTATAATTTTGTTTTATATTTTAGATAGTCATATTACTTTGTGACTTGGGATGAAGACTAAAAGGAAGAGTTAAGGCCACATCGTTGTAATTTAGGTTAATATAACTTATACTAGCAATAAGCTTTCTACATTGAAAGGTACATATCAGTTATTCACTGATGGTTTGAGATATGGGAGTGGTATAAATTTAAACTCTTAAATTCCCAAGGAAATTTTAAAAGGTCCCACTTATGTATTATTTACCAATTATATCAACAATCAAGTACATATTATGAACAATCCCTATGGTAAATTTGATGGAAGACATCAACCAATGTAAGATTGTTTCTTCTGTTGAAGGACAGGTACATGTAAGGTTTGGGAAGTCAAATCTAAGAAAGTCTAGCTTCGAAGGCATTCAAGTGGTTGTGGTAGAGTTAAGGATATTTGAAGTCTTGTTAAGAAGAACAAAACATGATTCTTATTCTTTGAGGACATTTAATCTAGTTATATTCATATGAAAATAAAACCAACTGTGAGGCTGTGTATTGTCAAGTATTAATTGAGTAGTACAAAAAAAAGGCTATAGAAAGTCACATAAAGGGCGCGTTATTACTCCACTACTCATGGAGTAGTCAGGTAAAATTTATAGCACAAGACATGAAACATTTGGTAACTTCTAGAAGTTAATTGGAATATGTAAATAAACCTTGGGAGACAATATTGGGTGAGAGATAGACTTTGGAGCATTTGCATAGAGATGGTAGATAAGATTTCCATTAGGAGATATACAGAGTGAGAAGGAAAGGAAGATTAAAATCTAAAGAAAATAGTAAGACACTGTGAAAATAAGAATACATATTAAAAAATTAAAATGCAGTCATTAAAATAAAATCTTATGCCCTGATTAATAGTTTATTAGATACAGATGAAAATATATTAGTAAATGGTAGATAATTCTGAGAGAATTATACAGAAGGCAGCATGGAGAAATATGAAGTGAAAAACATGAATTAAGAAAAATGAAGAGAGAGAAAGTTCTGAATATTATCCAACAAGATTTTCAGAAAGCAAGATAAGAAAGAAAAGGGACACATTTGATAATACAATGGTTGATAATTTTCCAGAATTGATAAAATTATGTCTCAAAGTCAATAATCAGGAATCTTAACCAAAATAAATAAAAAGAAGTACATGCTAAGCATG
>PVJN01002974.1:0-108822 GCA_004026805.1 Lasiurus borealis | reverse complement strand
TGTTGGATTTTGTCAAATGCTTTTTCTGCATCAATTGATATGACTATGTGATTTTTATCTCTCAATTTGTTTATGTGATGTATCACATTTATTGATTTGCAGATATTGTACCATCCCTGCATTCCTGGGATGAATCCTGCTTGGTCACGGTGTATGATCTTTCTGATGTACTGCTGGATCCAGTTTGGTAGAATTTTGTTGAGGATTTTGGCATCTATGTTCGTGAGAGATATTGGCCTATAATTCTCTTTCATTGTGATGATTTTATCTGATTTTGGTATTAGGGTGATGCTGGCTTCATAGAAGGTGTTGAGAAGTGTTCCTTCTTCTTGAATGTTTTTGAATAGTCTGAGGAGGATAGGTATTGCTGGATCCAGTTTGGTAGAATTTTGTTGAGGATTTTGGCATCTATGTTCGTGAGAGATATTGGCCTATAATTCTCTTTCATTGTGATGTTTTTATCTGATTTTGGTATTAGGGTGATGCTGGCTTCATAGAAGGTGTTGAGAAGTGTTCCTTCTTCTTGAATGTTTTTGAATAGTCTGAGGAGGATAGGTTTTAATTCTTCCTTGAATGTTTGGTAAAACTCTCCTGTGTAGCCATCTAGTCCCGGGCTTTTATTTGCTGGAAGATTTTTGATTAGTGCTTCAAATACTTCCATAGTTATTGGACTATTGGGATGTTTGGCTTCCTCCTCATTGAGTTTTGGGAGGTTATATTTTTCTAGGAAAATGTCCATTTCTTGCAGGTTGTCCAATGTTGGAATAGAGTTGTTTATAGTTTTTTTTAACAATCCTTTGTATTTCCACAGAGACTGTTGTTATTTCTCCTCTTTCATTTCTGATTTTGTTTATTTGGGTCTTCTCTCTTTTCTTCTTGGTGAGCCTGGCTAGAGGCCCATCAATCTTGTATCTCCTTTTAAAGAACCAGCTCTTTGTTTTGTTGATCTTTTGAATTGTTTCTTTGCTCTTCAAATTGTTTATTTCTACTCTGATCTTCACTATTTCCTTCCTTCTGAGTATACTGGGCTTTTCTTGTTCCTTTCTTTCTAGCTCTTTGAGTTTTAGGTTTAGGTAATGTGTCCCATAAATTTTGGATTGTTGTGTTGTCATTGTCATTTGTTGCCATGATGGTTTTTATTTCTTCCTTGATCTCTCTGGTTACCCAGTCATTGTTTAATAGTGTGCTGTTTAGCCTCCATGTGTTTGATTTCTGTCTGTTGTTTTTATTATACTTTCCAGTTTTATTCCACTGTTGTCTGAGAAAATGCTTGATATGATTTCTATCTTCTTGAATTTGAAGAGACTTTTCTTATGACCCAACATATGATCTATCTTTGAAAATGACCCCTGTGCACTGGAGAAGAATATATATTCTGTGGTTTTGGGGTGAAATGTTCTGAAGATGTCATTTAATTCCATCTGGTCTAGTGCGTCATTTAGGATCGATGTTTCTTTGCTGATTTTTTGTTTAGAGGATTTATCCAATCATGACAGTGGGGTATTAAAGTCTCCTACTATGATTGTATTACTGTCAATCTCTCCCTTAATATCCTCCAAGAGTTTTTTTTATGTATTTAGGTGCTCCTATATTTGGTGCATATATGTTTACCAGAGTTATTTCTTCTTGTTGGATTGTTCCCTTTAGTATTATGAAGTAGCCTTCTTTATCTCTTGTTATGTCCTTCACTTTGAGATCTAATTTGTCAGATATTAGTATTGCAACCCCAGATTTTTTTTTCATCTCCATTTGCCGGAAATACCATGTTCCATCCCTTCACCCTCATTCTGTGTGCATCCCTTTTCTGAGGTGGGTTTCTTGCCGACAGCAGATATATGGATCATGTTTTCTTATCCAATTGGTTACCCTATGTCTTTTGATTGGAGCATTTAATCTGTTTACATTTAAAGTTATTATTGATAAGTACTTATCTGTTGCCATTTTTAGTCCTTACCCCTGAGTTCCTTCTTCGCTTCCACTTTCTTTTTATTACAGCATACCTTTTAACATTTCTTGCATTGCTGGTTTGGTGGTAATATATTCCCTTAGTCCTTTTTTGTCTGTGAAGCTTTTGATTTTACCTTCAATTTTGATTGAGAGTCTTTCAGGGTATAGTATTTTTGGATTCAGACCCTTCCTTTGCATGACTTTGTATATTTCATTCCATTCCCTTCTGGCCTGACGAGTTTCTGTTGAAAAGTCAGTAACTAGTCTTATGGGGGTTTCTTTGTAGGTAACTTTCTGTTTTTCTCTGGCTGCTTTTAAGATTCTTACTTTGTCGTCGTTGTTTGCCAATTTATTTATAATGTGCCTTGGTGTCGGTTTGTTGGGGTTCAATTTGCTTGGGCCTCTGTGAACTTCTTGGATTTGTGTGGGTTTTTTTTCTTTCCTATATTGGGGAAATTTTCTGTCATTATTTCTTCAAACACGTTCTCTAATCCTTGTTAAGTTTCCACTCTTTCTGGGACCCCAATTATGTGGATATTGTTTTGTTTCATGTTATCCCAAAGTTCCCTTAGACTCTCCCCTTGCTTTTTAACTTTTTTTTCTAGAAGCTGCTGTACTTGGGTATTTTTTCCTACCATGTCTTCTAGCTCACTGATGCAGTCCTTTGCTTCTTCTAATCTACTTTTGATGCTTTCTATTGAATTCTTTAAAGCAGTGATGTTATTTTTTATTTCTTTGTACATTTCTTCTTGCTTCTTCTTCATTTCCTCTTGGCTCTTACTCATATTGTCGAATTTGTCTTCCATCCTTTTTATCTGCCTTATGATCATTTCTCTGAATTCTTTCTTTGGCAGGCTTATTTCTGCTTCTATTTCATTTACTTCCTTTTCTGGTGAAACCTGCCTTTCTGTCTTATGTGGGCTGTTTCTTTTTCTGCCCATGGTGTTTCTTCTCTGGGTTTCTGGTTATGTAGTTCTCTCTCCTACATTGATTGAAAGGCACAAACTACAACATGACCAGGTACAGCTCACAAGGCACTTTCCATGTGCTCTTTGGATCTCTGATTCTGCTGCATGTCTGCGCCAATTGGAGAGCGGAGTTCTGGGTCCCCGGGTCCCCAGCTGCTAGATGGCTGCCCAGCCAAAGGCTTCAGACCACCGCAGACATCCACCTCCCACTGCAAGATGGCTTGGTCTCTGCGTTTGCGCTGGTGGCTCCGGAGGACTAAAGAACAATTTTTATTCAGATCCTAAAAAAGGCATGGGCTTTTTTTGGTTATTATTAATACTTAATGTACAAAGAAGTGCTGCCAAAAACTAAAATACAACCCCTTCCTTTTAGACTATACTAAAAACAAAAACAACTTGATTACTTACTCAGGTCTCACAACTACTCTGCAATGTAATCTTAATTGTATTTATCCTAATTGCACAGTGAAGATGAATGCTATTCAGCTAGTTATTAGATACTCTAGTGTTGCAATTACCTTTCCTTTATTTCAGTCCATAGTTCTCTCAACATATCAAGCTTCAACAGAACCCCTCAATGCTTTTGTTTGGAGAACTCTAGTTCACAAAATTGAAAAATGTCAGCCATCACAGACCAGTAATTTTTTTTTAAATAAAAAATAAATTGAAGAGATTAACATATAGTTTCTTAAGCTTTATTCTTCTAATAAACAATCAACTCCTACCATTTAGAAGGAAAGGAGAAATTGTAACTTTTGTCAGATCAGAAGGGAGGCAATTCAAAATACAAGGCTTTCCTTTAAATTGAATAAAATCAATTTCATAAAAAATTCACTGTCTTACTTTTCTCATTTTGTCACATACAAGTGAAATTCCTTTGCAGCCAAGTGTATACAGAATAGTTTGTGAGATAATATTAACTCATTGGTGGTAAAGTCTTAAGCCTGGATAAGTGGACCTCATTAATTTTAATGCAATAATCTTCTATTGACTACTTATTATGGCTAATGCAATGATCCAGATCTAAGGATCAAAACTATTCAATCCCTGCCTCCAAATAGTTTATGATCTAATAAAGAAGATAAGAAACAACCAATATAAAGAAAGATTAAGAGAAATATCATAAGTAAGTGTGGGAATGCTGTCTAGAGTTTGCCAAATATTCAAGACCATTCTGAGCGTGGGAATCTTAATTAGAAGTGTTCAAGGCTAAGTTGCTAAACACAAGTACAAGAAGCAAGGAGACAGGTATCTGACTATGTAAACTGTGTAAGCATACCCTCCGTAGGTCAAAATAGTGACTTTTTTCTAAGTTAGTGTTAAAGTATGTTACTGACCAGAAGGTAGGGGAGCTCAGAGGTGGCTGCTTAGTGAAGCTGTAGCTCCTAAGATGGCTCCTGTATAGCTCCTACGTCAGAGACTACTGCTACTTTGTAGGAAAGTTACCTAACTGGTGTGCAGCTATTATATGGATCTTTACTTTGAAGAATTGTTTTGTCTAGTAGCTCTTGACATTGCAATGGCTACTAGGTCTACAATAAAGACTCTCTTATATACCCACAACTTTTCATGTCTTCTCCATTTAATACCCAGTGTCCCCGAGGTCCAGTCCCTAGCAAAGGAGCTCAGACCTGACAAAAAGGAACGAATGAAGCTATGATGGTAGAAAGAAAAATGGAGTAACACTTACTCAAAGGAATTATAAAAGACTTCAAGGAGAAAGTGGAAATGACATGGGCCTTAAAGAGTAGATGATATCTCAAAAAACAGAAGGGAGGGTGTGTGTGTGTGTGTGTGTGTGTGTGTGTGTGTGTGTGTGTGTGTTAGATGAGAATGGGGAAAGAACATTCCAGAAAATAATATGAACAAGGTATGGGGTACAATGATGCTAAGATGGTCTTTGGACAAGAGTCCTCCATCATATTGAGATGTCAGCACTGTAATAAACCATTTTCCTTTTCCACCAGCATCTGTCTCATGAGTTTGATTTTCCTGACAGCAGGCAGTCTAGCCTTGGTTTTGGCTACAGTTTTGGCAAGCCAGCCAGGAGAAGTGGACCTTGGTAAGTCCCAAAGGGCCTAAGCTAGTGTTCCGGTTGCTTGTGGCAGGCTAATTCCCTGGCAAAGATTGCAGGGATTTCCCAGAAACTGCCAAGAGTTCTTTATTTTGGGGACTCTTCCTGCTATCCTCTCAAAGCATCAGCCATTTGAAATGCTAGCTGGTGAAAACAGGTATTTGCGGAGTCAATGGACTCCATGACTGGGTAGCCTCTGATGGGCATATCCAGAAGCTCCTTGCTCCACCACTTAGAGTTATTTGAGCCATTTGAGATTCCATGGGAATCAATAGACACACTCAGTGACTCAGTGTGGGATTTGGTTGGAGTGCTCTTTTGGTTCTGGTATTTGAACTTTTTGGTATTGTTTGTTTTTCTTGTTAATTATGTCTTTAACTGTTCAGTTTGAGAGTTCTCATTTTTTGTTTTGCCCTGTTTGAGAGTTCTCCTGTGTTTGAAATAAAACTTTGGTTACAGTTGCTCTTTGGTACAAATAGGGAATCCTCCTTCTCTGCCTTTTGGGCTTTGTGTCATTTAGATCTTGTGAAGGTCATGCACTGCACCAATTAATGTGAGATAAGATTCTAAGGCTATTGTTCTAGTCACTTCTTATGAGAATACTCTTATTATTTATGTTTTTTTGCTTTAGATGTTATAGAACTCCCATTTGACCCAGCAATACCACTCTTAGGAATATATCCTAAGAAATTAATATATTTTTATTGATTTTAGAGAGAAAGGAAGGGAGAGGGATAGGGAAATAGAAACATCGATGAGAGACTCATTGATTGGCTGCCTCCTGCACCCTCTCAACTAGGAATCAAGCCCACAACCTGGGCATGTGCCCTGACTGGGAATTGAACCAGGGACCTATTGGTTCATGGATCAGTGCTCAACCACTGAACAACACCATCTGGGCTAGATGTTGTTTGTGTTTCTGTTTTGAAATGTAATATGAGATATGCATATGAGAGAGAGCTGGCCTTTTTAACACTGAAGCAGCTGGAAAGCAGCCCAAGCCTGTTATCTTCCCCTGCCTCTTTCCAGCCTCTCTATATGTTGCCAAGGACACTAGATAATTAAACAGCTCACTTTTGAACACACTAAAGGAATGCAATAATCACTAAAAATGCAAATGGGTGATTTTAAGTTTAATTGATGTCTTTTAGAAGTTATTAACATAAAACACAGGTTTGCTTTGCCTGAGGTTTACAGGAACAAATTCATGTTATTTATTCCTATTACAAAATTTGCCAAGAAATTGCCTGGGTAATAATTGACTTTAAAATCTCACAGAGTTGTTAAAAAATAATAATTGACATAACTAAAATGAAGGGATTTTTATAAAGCTTTTCAGTAATAATTACATATACCTAAACATAATTTTCCAAAATCTTTGGTAACTTAAAACTTTGGAGTTTAGCTGGGTTAAATGATAGAAATTATTCAATATTTAGATATTTTGGAATAGCAAAATACTGAAATATATATTAATCTGAATATGTTCTTTAATAAGAAGCCTATTTTGAGGTTTTTATTAAAAAGAAGCTAATGGATGGGTTTGGATACATTATTGGATATATCTTATATTTTATTTGAAATATGTCTCTTGAAAATGTAAGTGTATTTTCCAATGAAATACATGTTTCTGAAAGTTATAAAATGTATTTGCCAATCTGAGGAATATTAATTATTTACTTGTCATTAAAAATATCAAGGTTTCTAAGATAATTCTAGTAAACTTAGAAAGAAATTGTATGGATTTGACAATATAGAATTGAAAGTAGATGGTTCTGAAATTTGTGATTTCTGAATAAGTTAAGAAACAAACTTAAAGAGACTGGGAAAGTTGCAGAGAATTTGTGCAAATTGCAGAGGGATTGTGCACTTTTAAGAAGAATTAGATAGAAAGAAGAAGCAAGAAAGAAACATATATGTAAGCTGAATAATGCATTTAATCAGGTAAATGAATCTAAATATCAAAAATAAACTTATACAAAATGTGTTTGGTTCTTTTCAGACTTAAAAAAGAGGTGTTATTTTTTTCTTTCCATGTCTGTCTAGAGAGCAAAGATTCTATGTATCATTAAAAGAGTTTTGTGTCATAATATGTTAATCAGGTATTTGATTACTTAAAAACCCATCTTCTTAATTCTAAAAACTAAAGTTTTGCTAGCCTTTATTTATTTATTTATTTATTTATTTATTTATAATTTTGACTCAAGGATATTTTTCCATTGCTTTTTAGGGAGAGTAGAAAAGAAAGGGAAAGACTGAGAGAAACATCTATGTGAGAGAAACACATTCAGTGGTTGTCTCCTGCACAAACCCTGACCAGGACCTGGGCTGGAGAGAACCCTGCAACCAATGTATGTGCCCTTGACTAGAATCTAACTCAGGACCCTCTGGTCTTCAGGCCAACGCTCTATAAATTCATCAAATATTATCAACATGTCTTTAGTCAAAAATGATTCTTCTAACTCTAACCTTCTTTATATTGAAAATTGTTCCCTAAGCACAGCTGTGTTTTTCTCTCTAATAGTTTCATAAAACTGGACAGCTGAAATACTATCTGGTATACAGAACAATGCTTTTACCACTGCCATTACTTGCCACAATTGGAAGCATGTGAAATAGGGACACACTGTACACTTCAGCCAACACAAGCCCAATTTTTCTTTCTTATATTGATTTGTTAGTTTTAAATATTTTATCTGTAAAGAAATATATAGTAACTTGGCTGCTACTCTAAACTCTTTATTTCCTAAGTTTCTTAAGTGCCAGAAAATATTTGAATTCGCACTCTTTGTGCAGTTTATGTACTACAGAAGACTTTTGTTTATTCCTTACTTAGAAAAATTTAATGTAACTTTTTTTAATATAGAAGACTCTCTACTCTTCTTTATAAGATCAATTAAAAATTAAAAAAATAGATCAAGCCATTCACCAAGAAATGCATCCCCAAGAAAAACTTATCCTAAATGCTTGACAAAAAAATGGTTGACAACACAAGGTTATTTTTATTATTTTATCAAATAGATTTGCCTTAAAATCATTTGCAGTATAATAATAATACTGTAATTCGACATAGTGTTTGTTGACCATTTAATAAGTGTCAGGCAAAGAAATTACTGGGGCTCAGAGGTATTGAGTGACATGCCCAAAGCTGTATCCTATATAATAAAAGGTTAATGTTCCAATCAACCAAATGGCAGAACAACTGGTCACTATGATGCCCAGCAGGCAGATATTCAATGCAGGAGCTTCTCCCTGTTGGTCAGTGTGCTATCACAGAGGGAGTGCTGCTCAGTTAGAAGCTGGGCTCACAGCTAAAGAATGCAGCAGCAGTGGCGGGAGCTCTCCCTCCTCTTCAGCAGTGCTAGGTATGTCAGTCAAATATCCCTTGAGGGCCAGGCTAAGGCGACCCCCCCACACACACCTCCTATCACCTGAGTGCACAAATCTCATGCACCAGGCCTCTAGTAATTAATAAAAGACAGAAACAATACTTACACCCAGGATCTAACCTCAAAAATCAGGATCTTAACTACTGCTTTATAATATATAATAATTGAACTTATATGTTACCTTACAATTTACAATAAAATTTTAACTACTATCATCCTCGAAACACCACAGCACCAGTGGAATGTGAGGGCAGACATTGCAAATTCATTTGTAATTAAGTCAGATTTGCTGATTTTAAGTACCATTTTTATGAATTATCTCCATGAGTGCCATGGATTTCATGAACTTCATAAACATGTTTTGAAAGAGTCTATCCTGTAAATTGAAAAAAAAAATTCAGAATTAAAATATAGATCTTTAAATATCCAAGATGGCAGCAGCATAGGTGGAAAGTAAACACATCTCCTCCTAGAACCAAATTGGAATTACAACCAAAATACAGAACAATCAAACTGAATAACCAGCTGAAAACTAACTGAATAGAAGTCTTACAACCAAGGATTTACAAAAAAAGCCACATCGGGACTGATAGAAAAGGTGAAGATGTGAAAAGGGTTGGCTCTGCTCCTATAGGCTGTGGCTTAAAGCCTAGAATGATATCTAAGCTGCATAGATTCTTCCTGAGGAGCAAGGGGTCTCAACCCCCTTTGGAGCACCAAAGCTAGGAAAAGTTGGCCACATAACATCTGACTGTGAAAATCAGCAGGGATTCTGTACCCCAGGGAGAATTGAATTCTGCTACTGACACTGGCACCCTCTTAAAAGGCCAACGCATAAACTATCATTGGCTTCCACTCACCTTGGGCTCTGGAAGAGGAGGGAGAAGCAGACTTAAGTCTTGTGAAAACAGACTGGGGTTTGTGGCTCTGGGAGAGAGTTGAAAGGACAGCCAACAGGATCCCTGTGCTGAGTCAATCACACCCATCTCAGATGCCATCTTTCCTGAGTGAAGTATTCATCTTCTTATGGGATCAATCTAGTGGAATTCAATAGCTCCATGCTGTGGACACCCTATCATCCTACCCTAGAGAGCTACAGTGCTAAAGACTCAGTTGCTTGGGCCAGGGTGTAGAAGTATGGGCAAACTCAGGGAGTTTCAATGACTTGAGTTCTGTGGCTTTGAGAAAGGGGACATTAGCCCATTTTCTGATGAACCTGACTAATACCTTCCCCTCACAAGAGGTCCAATATCCTTACCTTCCTGACTCCCAGTGGCCCTGCCCTTCTAAAATTTTGGGAGCCCTGCCCTGTTAACTTTGGACATCCAGCAGAATATGGGATAAATTGTGTTGTGCAGATCTAATATGGAGGTCTATTTTTTCCCTCACACACATGACCAGTTCAGAACCACCTGTTCACTTGGCAATATTTTTGTTGTCTGTTTGGGCCTGATAAATTCTGCTGACCTCATCCTGACAATGCCTTGGGACCCTGCCCTACCAAAAAGGTCTGTGGACACCTAGAGGAGGATTGATAGAATTGGTACATCTAGGAACAATTGGTCTAAGTGGCCCAGACCAAGTACTGGCACCAAGTTTGAGCCTTTACCAATCTGGTAGACACTGCTTGTCTCTACTTAGTGATGCTCTGAGAACCTACCTCAGGCAAATCAAATACCATCAGAGATTCTTTAGGAGTCTGAGCCTGCCTTGGGCCTTTAGGTGATATGCCAACAAAGTTGGTGTTGATGGATGCTGGCCTTAGTGTATAGCTTGGTCAGTTCCATGCACCCCAAGACTCAGCAGAGGTAGCCACAGGTTATGGGATGCTTTGTAACTCCAAACAGATTGCACTGGGCCAGTCGCAGGCAGTGCCTAACATTGACCTGCACCAGAGTCCCTCTCAAAGAGGTTTGAGAACCAACACACTCAGTGGCCAATTTCAGACAACAGTAGAACAGGATCCGACTAGCTTCAAGTAGTATATACAAAGGGAGATTTTAGTGGGCACTAGAGCCTGCTGAGGTGAATTCTGCTTCATGTACTCAGCACCTACAAAAAAGTTCCTACAACTATGGTCAGAGCCAATCCTTACAGTTAGCCAGCCTGAGGGTAAAACCCACACACAACCGGGGCAATAACATTCAAGACTCAGTTACAACAGAGCGCTCACACAAGAAACATGCCTGGAGTAATTGATCAGGTAATCAAGAAGATTACATCAGCAGATTCCACAGGACACCTACTACATAAGGCCATCCTACCAAGACTGGATCTACCTAATATATATAAATAAACACAAAGAAACAGCCAAATGAAGAGACAAAAAAAATGCTCCAAATGCAAGAACTGATGAAATTTCCAGAAAAAGTGCTAAATGAAATAAAGAAAAACAATATACCAGATACAGAGTTCAAAAAATGATCATAAGGATGGTCAGTAAACTTAGTGAGAACTTCAAAGAATGTACTAGTATAAGGAATTTCTACAGTATTGAAAAAGACATACACACACACACACACACACACACACATACACACACACACTCAGACTCTGGCTGGGTTTCGTAGTTGGTTGGAGCATCATTCTGTACACCAAAATGGTTGCAGGTTCAATTTCCAGTCAGAGTACATACCTAGTTTGCAGGTACAATCCCCAGTTGGAGTGCATATGGAATATAATCAATTAAAGTTTCTCTCTCACAACAATGTTCTCTCTCTCTCTCTCTCTCTCTCTCTTTCTCTCTCTCTCTCCCATTCTTTAAAATTAATCAATAGATACTTAGTTGATGATTTAAAAAAAAGAACCAGTCATGAATGAAGAATACCATATGTGAAATGAAGAATACACTAAAAGGAATAAATGCTAGGTTAAATGAAGCAGAGGGTCAAATCAGCAATTTGGAAGGCAAGGTTGCAGAAAATATCCAATCAGAGCAGCTAAAAGAAAAAAGAATGTTAAAAAAAGAGAATAGTTTAAGGGACCTTTGGGACATCATGAAGGGTAACAACATCCATATCTAGAGGTATCAGAGAGAGAGGGAGCAAGAGATGATGAACATGTATCTACACTAATAAAAAGGAAAGATGCAAATTGACCATACCTTTGCAATGCCCACCAACCAATCAGGAGTAAGTATGCAAATTAACACAACAAAGATTGTAAGTTAATTTGCATACATAGGTGCCCAGCAGCTGTGGGCAGGAAGCTTGTGTCATTGCCATTGCCATGAAACCGGCATTCCACACCACCCAGCCACTCTGGGCCTCTGGGCAGCATGGGAAAGCAGAAAGGTGGCTCCATGCAAGAGCAAAGGTAGAAAGGTGGCTCCAGGCTGGAGCAAAGGCGGTGCCAGCAGCCAAGGGAAGGAAAACTCATTATTGTATGAATCTTCGTGCATTGAGTCTAATATAAATAAATAATAGTTGATGTGTGGTCCTTTTTAGGTTCATCATGCTTGGTGCCTCAAGACTAGGAAGTGCAGAGTCATCAAGCAATATGAACCCTAAAAGGCCCACTCATCATGATTAAAATGCAAAAGTTTGAAGACAAAAAGAGAATCTTAAAAGCATCAAAAGAAAGATAGTTATCTACAAGAAAGCTTTCATAAAACAGTCATCTGCTTTTTCAGTGGAAACAATTCAAGCCAGAAAGTGTTAGCATGAAATACTTAAAGTGATAAAAATCAAGGATCTACAACCAAGGCTACTTTACCAAAGGAAGTCTTAAATTAAAATTGAAGGAGAAATGAACTTCCCAAATAAGAAATAGTTGAAAGATTTTGTTAGCACCAAATCATTATTATAAGATGTTAAAGAGTCTTTCTTAAGATGAAGAAGAAAAAAATAAAAACAGAGAAAAGTAGTTATAAAGAATAAATTGGCAATAAGTACATATCTATCAAAAATTACTTTAAATGTAAATTACTAAAATGATCTAATCAAAAGGCATAGGTTAGCTGATTGAGTAAGAAAACAAGACTCACATACATGCTGTCTACAAGACACCCATAACAGAATGAAATACACACAGAGACTTAAAATTAAAAATGGAAAGGAACCTGGCTTAGTGGTTGAGCATTGACCTGTGATCCAGGAAGATCACAGTTCAATTCCTGATCAGGGCACATACCCAGGTTGTGGGTTTGACCCCCAGTGAGAGACATGCAGGAGTCAGCTGATCAATGATTCTTTCTCATCATTGCTATTTCTCTCTCTTGCTCCCTTACTCTCTGAAATCAATAAAAATATATATTTTTAAAAATGGAAAAGGATATATCATGGAAATGGAAATGGAAATGAAGCTAGGGCAGCAGTATTAATAATATACAAAATAAATTTTAAAACAAAAGCTAGAGTAAGAGATAAAGAAGGATATTATATAATGATAAAGTGATAAACCCAACAAGAGGATATAGTTCTTATAAACATTTATTCACTCAACACAGGAGCACCTAAGTATACAAAGCAAACCTTGATGGGCATAAATGGCGAGACTGAAAGAAATGCAGTCGTAGTAGACAATTTCAACACCCCATTAACATCAGTGAATAGATCTTTCAGATAGAAAATAAAAAAAGGAAATAGTGGCCTTAAAGTAAGTACCAGATCACCTGGAATTAATCGATATTTTAAGATCATTTCAACCCAAAGCAGCAGAATATACATTCATATATATATATATATATATATATATATATATATATATATATAATTGATTTTTCACAGAGAGGAAGGAAGAAGGATAGTAAGTCAGAAACATCGATGAGAGAGAGACATCAATCAGCCGCCTCCTGCACAACCCACACTGGAGATGTGCCCGCAAGCAAGGTACATGCCCTCGACCGGAATCGAACCCGGGATCTTTCAGTCCCCAGGCTGACGCTCTATCCACTGAGCTAAACCAGTCTTGGCGAATATACATTCTTTTCAAGTACACATGAACATATTCTAGGAAAGACCACGTGGTAAGACACCAAAGTCTCAATAAATTTAAGATGACTGAAAAGCTTACAGCATCTTCTCTAGCTATAATGGTATGAAACTAGAAATCAAGCACAAGGAAAAACCTAAAGTCCTTCCCAGGTGACTCAGTTGGCTGGAGCATCATTGGCATACCAAAAAGGTTATGGGTTTGATTCCTAGTAAGGGCACATACCTAGGTTGCAAGTTTAATCACCAGTCAGGTTGACTAGAGTAGGCATCAGTTCAATGTATCTCTCACATTTCGCTCTCTTCCTCTCTCTTTCTCTCTCTCTCTCCATGAACACTAAATAATATGTTACTAAACAGTTAATGGATTAACAATGAGATCAAGAATGAAATCAAAGATATTTTGAACATGAAAATTAGAACAAACAAGCCAAAATTAATGGAGAAATTTCATATTATTATAAGCCTATGTCAAGAAAAAGGAAAAATCTCAAATAATCTAACTTTACACTTAAAGATTCTAAAAACAAAACAGCAAAAAAAAAAAAGCCCAAAGTAAGTAGGAGAAAGAGAATAATAAAGATCAGAGCAGAAATAAATGAAATAGAGTTTAAAAGACAAAACAAAAGATCAATGAAACAAGAGCTTGTTCTTTGAAACAATAAACAAACCTTTATCCAGACTCATAAAAAAGGAGAGTTCCCCAAATAAAGAAAATGAAGAATGGAAGAGGAAAATTAATAACTGATACCAAAGAAACACTAAGGATTGTAAGAAAATATTCTGAAATTTTCCAACAAATTGGACAACCTGTATAAATCCTAGAAATATAAAGTCTTCTAAAATTTAATTGAAGAGAATCACAAAATCTGAGTAGATTTATTATAATTAAAGAATTTTAAGTAGTAATAAATAAAATACTGCCAACAAACAATTCCTGGAAAGGATGGCTTCACAGGTGAATTTTACCAAATATCCAAAGAATAATTAATATTGCTTTTTCTCAAACTATTCAAAAAAATTCAGAGAGAGGAAAACTTCCAAACTCTTACTACAAGACCAGCACTATCTTAATTTCAATGCCAAATAAAGACATGACAAAGAAAGAAAATTACAGGCCAAAATTCCAAAGAAACATAGATGGTAGAATCCTCAATAAAATATTTGCAAATCAGATCCAGCAATACATTGAAAAACTCACACACCATCATCAGGTGGGTTTTATTCTGAGGATGCAAGGTTGCTACAATATTCACAAATCAATAAACATGATACATAACATTATAAAATGATAAAAACCATATAATATCAATAGATGTAGAAAAAACATTTGATAAATTCCAACCTTATTTGTGATTAAAATTCACAACAGAGTGGGAATAAAGGGAACAAACCTCAATGTAATAAAGGCTATATAGGACCAACCCACTGGTAATATACTCAATGAAGAAAAGCTAAAAGTATTTTCGTTAAAATTAGGAAAATACAGGGGTGTTCACTTTTGCCACTCTTATTTAACATACTACTGGAATTCCTAGCCACAGAAATCATACAAGAAGAAGAAATAAAAGGCATCCAAATTGGAAAGCTAAAACTAAAACTGTCATTATTTATAGGTGACATGTACTATTCATAGAGAACCCTAAAGATCCCACCAAAACAAACAAACAAACAAACAAAAATAAAAACTACTAGAACTGATAAATAAATTCAGTAAAGTAGCAAGGTACAAAATACATATCCAAAAATCAGTTGCATTTTTATACACAAATAATGAACTACTAAAAAGGAACCAAAGAAAAAAATCTTATTCATAATTACTTCAAAAAGAATAAAATACCTGGGAAAAAATTTAGCCAAGGATGGAAGAGATCTGTCCTTGGAAACCTATAAAAACAGTGAAGATAGAAACTGAAGAAGATACATATGAGTGGAAGCATATTCTGTGTTTATGGTTAAGGAGAATAAACATCATTAAAATGCCTATAAAAGCTATCTATATATTCAACACAGTTCCAATCAAGATATATATTTCACAGATATATAACAAATATTTCAAAAATTTATATGGAACCACTAAAGGTCCCAAATAGTACAGCAATCTTGGGGAAAAAAACAAAGTTGGGGAAATCATGCTACCTAAAATAAAACTATACTACAAAGCCATAGTAATCAAAACAGTATGGTACTGGCATAAAAACAGACTTATAGATTAACAGTATAGAATATATACCCTACAAGTAAACTCATATCTTTATAGTCAATTCATATATAACAATGGAGATAAAATATACAATGAGGTAAAGATATTCTATTTAATAAAAGATCTTGGGAAAACTGGAAAGATATGTGTCAAAAAAAATGAAACTAGATCACTTCCTTACACCATATACAAGAATTAATTCAAAATGGATTAAAGACTTAAATGTTAGACTCAAAATCATAAAAATCCTAGAAGAAAACATAGGAAAATCTTGAATATTTCTCATTTGTAATATTTTTTTTCTGGCATGCTTCCTTGGGCAAGGGAAACAAAAGAAAAGAAATAAATGGGACTACATCAAACTAAAAACATTTGCAAAGGAAACCATCAACAAAATGTAAAGACAACTCACTGAATGAGGGAACATATTCATCAACAGAATGAGTTAGTTAGTTGAACACTGTCCTGTGCAAGATAAGGTCATCAGTTCAATTCCAGGTTAGGGCACAAGCCCAGGTTGCACATTTGGTTCCTGATCAGAGTGCATTCCAGAGACAACTGATCTCTCTCCCTCTCTCTCCCGCTCCCTCTCAGTTTCTCTTTCTATCTCTCTCTTCTTTCCTTTCTTCCTTTTTCTCTAAAAAATCAATAGAACTGCTTTAAAAAACAAAAAGAGGAAAAGAAAGGTGACTGCTTACATTCCTGGTCAGAGCACATAAATACTTTATGAGTGTGCTCCCCAATTGTGGCATATACTTAAGCAACCAATCAGTATTTCTCTCTTACATTGATGTTTATCTCCTTTTTTTCTTCCTTTTCTTGTATCTAGGCATATTCTTGGGTGAGGTTTAAAAAGAAATGGGCAGAAGACCTAAATAGATATTTTTCCATAGAGGCAATGTTCAACATCAGTAATTATCAAAGAAATGTAAATTAGAACCACAATGTAATATTACCTTATATGTGTCAGAATGGATACTCTCAATAAATAAACAAACAATAAGCTTTGGTGAGGATGCAGAAAAAAGGAAACCCTCATGCACTATTGGTGAGAATGCAAATTGGTATAGCCACTGTGGAAAGCAGCATAGAGTTCAAATTTTTAATGGAAGTGACTAATGATCTAACAATTCGATTTTTGAGAATATGTCGGAAGAAACCAGAGAGACTGAAGAATATATGCACTCCTATGTTCATTGCAAAGTTATTTACAACAGCCAATATTTGAAAGCACCTAAAGTGCCTATTAGTAGATGAGTGGATAACAACACCAATAAAAAGGTAGATTTATACAATGGAATACCATTCATCCATAAAAAAGAAGGAAATCTTATGATTTGCAACAGCATGGATGGATCTGGAGAGTATTATGCTGTGAAATAAGCCAGTTAAGAGAAATACAAATACCATTTGATTTTATTTATATATGTAATCTAATAAACAAAACAAACTAACAAACAAAATAGAAGCACACTCATAGACAGAGAAAAGACTGACAGCTGTCAGAAAGGAGGGGAGTTAGGGTCTGGGTGGAAAGGTGAAGGGATTAAATAAAAAAAAAAACTAATAGACACAAATAACAGTATGTTGATTATAAGAGGGAAATATGATGAGGGAGGAAGAAGAGGGTAAAGGAGGAATAAATGGTGAGGGAAGAAGATAATTTGGGTGGTAAACCCACAATGCAATATATTAATGATGTATTATAGAATTTTACATTTGAAACCTATGCAATATTATTAACAGATGTCATTCCAAAAAATTAAATAAAAAAATAAAAATAAAGCACTTATTTGAAGATACAAATAAACAAATAAATTCTTTGTGAGGGCACCCACAATAAGAATAAATGGTTCATGGTTTCCAGTCTAATGTTTAAGTCCTGTATCCATTTTGAGTTTATTTTTGTATTTGGTATAAGTTGGTGGTCCAGTTTCATTTTTTTGCATGTATCTGTCCAATTTTCCCAACACCATTTATTGAAGAGACTATCTTGGCTCCATTGTATGTTCATGCCTCCTTTGTCAAATATTAATTGAGCATAGTGTTTTGGGTGGATATCTGGATTCTCTATTCTATTCCATTGGTTTATATGTCTGTTCTTTTGCTAGTACCAGACTGTTTTGAGAACAGTTGCTTTGTAATATAGCTTGAAATCTGGTATTGAGATTTTATTCTTCTTTCTCAGAATTGCTGTGGCTATGCGTGTTCTTTTTTTGTTCCAGATGAATCTTTGAAGAATTCTTTCTAGGTCTGTGAAATATGTAGTTGGTATTTTAATGGGTAGTGCATTGAATCTACAGATTGCTTTGGGTAGTATGGACATTTTAATGATGTTGATTCTCCCAATCCATGAGCATGGTATGCTCTTTCATCTGTTAACATCATCTTCTATCTCTTTTTTCAGTGTCTTGTAGTTTTCTACATATAGGTCTTTTATCTCCTTAGTTATGTTTATTCCTAGTTATCTTAAATTTTTGGTGCGATGATAAATGAGATTGCTTATTTAGTCTCTCTTTCTGTAATTTCACTATTAATGTATAGATATGCCACAGATTACTTGGCATTAATTTTGTATTCTTCTACATTGCAGAATTCATTTATTAAGTCAATTAGTTTTGGGATGGAGTCCTTTGGGTATTTATGTACAGTATCATGTCATCTGCAAATAAGAACAGCTTTACTTCTTCTTTTCCAATTTGGATGCCTTTTATTTCTTCTTCTTGTCTAATTGCAATGGCTAATACTTCCAGTGCTATGTCGAATAGGACAGGTGAGAGTGGGCATCTCTTTCTTGTTCCTGTTCTTAGGGGAAATGGTTTTAGTTTTTGCGCATTGAGTATGATGTTAGCTGTGGGTTTATCATATATAGCTTTTATGATGTTGAGGTATGATCCTTCTATTCCCACTTTGCAGAGAGTTTTTATCAAGAAAGGGTTTTGGATTTTGTCAAATACTTTTTCTGCCTCAATTGATGTGACTATGTGATTTTTATCTCTCAATTTGTTTATGTGATGTATCACGTTTATTGATTTGCGGATATTGTACCATCCTTGCATTCCTGGGATGAATCCTACTTGGTCATGGTGTAGGATCTTTCTGATGTACTGCTGGATCCGATTTGCTAGAATTTTGTTGAGGATTTTGGCATCTATTCATGAGAGATATTGGCCTATAATCCTCTCTTCTTGTGTTGTCTTTATCTGGTTTGGGCATTAGGGTGATGCTGGCTTCATAGAATGTGTTTGGAAGTGTTCTTTCTTGAATATTTTCGAATAGTCTGAGGAGGATAGGTTTTAATTCTTCCTTGAATGTTTAATAAAACTCTCTTGTGTAGCTATCTGGTCCCGGGCTTTTGTTTGCTGGGAGCTTTTTTATGGCTGCTTCAATTTCTTCCACAGTTATTGGACTATTGAGATGTTTAGATACTTCCTGATTGAGTTTTGGAAGGTTATATTTTTCTAGGAATATGTCCATTTCTTGCAGGTTGTCCAATTTGTTGGAATAGAGTTGTTCATAGTATTTTTTAACAATCCTTTGTATTTCGTCGGGATTTGTTGTTATTTCTCCTCTTTCATTTCTGATTTTATTTTTTTGGGTCTTCTCTATTTGCTTCTTGGTGAGCCTGGCTAGAGGTCCATCAATCTTGTTTATCCTTTCAAAGAACCAGCTCTTGGTTTTGTTGACCTTTTGAATTGTTTCTTTAGTCTCTATGTTGTTTATCTCTGCTCTGATCTTTATTATGTCCTTCCTTCTGCTTACACTGGGCTTTTCTTATTTCTCTCTTTCTAGCTTTTTGAGTTGTAGATTTATGAAATCTATTACCATTGTTTCCTGTTTTTTTTTTTTTGTTTTTTTTTTGCAGTAGGCTTGTAGGGCTATGAACTTCCCTCTCAAGACTGCTTTCACTATGTCCCATAAATTTTGTATTGTTGTGTTGACATTGTCATTTGCTGCCACAATGTTTTTTATTTCTTTCTCGATCCCTCTGGTTACCCAGTCATTGGAAACCATAAAAATACTAGAGGAATCCCCAGGGTGCACAAACTCAGACAAAGAACTTCTTCACTGTTACTGCTCCAAAGGCAATGGAAAGTAAAGAAAAAATAAGCAAATGGGACTATATCAAAATAAAAAGCTTTTGCATAGCAAAAGAAACCATCAACAAAAAAAAATAACAAAGATACTGTATAGGAGAACATATTTGCAAATGTTATCACTGATAAAGGTTTAATCTTCAACATCTACAGCCAACTCATACAACTTAATAAAAGGAAGATAAATGATTCAATAAAAAAAATGGGAAACGGACATAAATAGAACCTTTTCGAAAGACGACAGAAGGAAGGCCCAGAGACACCTGAAAACATGTTCAAAGTCACTAATTATCTGAGAGATGCAAATCAAAATGACAATGCGATACCATCTTACACCTGTCAGGATGGCAATCAACGAATCAAAAAATTACAAGTGTTGGCGAGGATGCGGAGAAAAAGGAACCCTTTTGCACTGTTGGTGGGAATGCAGACTGGTGCAGCCACTGTGGAGAACAGTATGGAGTTTCCTCAAAAAACTAAAAATGGATCTTCCATTTGACCCAGCAATCCTACTCTTAGGAATTTATCTTAAGAAATTAGAAACACCAATCAGAAAGGATTTATGCACCCCTATTTTCATAGCAGCACAATTTACAATTGCTACAATTTGGAAACAGTCTAGGTGCCCGTCAGCAGATGAGTGGATCAGAAAACTATGGTACATCTACACAATGCAATTCTATGCTGCCATTAAAAAGAAGGAATTCTTAGCATTTGCAGCAACCTGGATGGAACTGTAGAGCCTTATACTTAGTGAAATAAGTTAGTCAGTGAAGGAGAAGCATCACATGATCTGACTCATTTGTAGATAATAAAGAACATTATAAACTGATGAACAAAAGGATAGACACAGAAGCAGTAAAGCATCAAGCAGACTGTCAAATTACAGCAGGAAGTTTAAGGAGAGGCGGGATAGATAAGAGATCAACCAAAGGACTTGTATGCATGCATATAAGCATAACCAATGAACACAGACACGGTGGGGTTGGAGTATGCCTGGGAGAGGGGAGCAATGGGAAATATGTATACATGAAACACAATAAAAAAATAATAGATAGTTCATTTATCACTGTACTTCTGATATGGTAAAGCATCTATATTATGGCAGGATTAATTTCTAAGAGCTCTCAGGTTCAAGTTGAAGTGATAAATTTTCTACATACAAAGAGAAGACATTTCCTCAAATCAAATATTTCAGTAATCTCTAAACAAGAGCCATGTCTTTCCCAAATCTTCCATGCCAACAATTTGCCTCTCTTCCTCTTTCAAGGTCTATTTCATAAGGACCCTAAAGGGGAAAGAAAGCCTTCTTATTTATTTCATACATATGGAACACTTTCTCTAAGTCATACAAGAAAATAAAATGTTAATGTTTATTCTCAAGGGCATCATATTTTAGATGGGGAAAATAGTCCCAAAGTTTCACTATGTACTTTCTGGCATTTCTGTACATAATACATGTTCAGTAAGAGTTGGTTGATGAACACTGGAAACAGATATCTCACCTGGGTCAACTAAGCTCTTTCTTGGTGTTTAAAATGGATGAATGAAATTGTATTTTGTTTTTCATAAAGAAGTGAGATTCTTGACTAGAGTTTTTAATTAAAAAAAATGGCTAACACAAAAACAATATATTTTGCAAAATTCTCCAGGGGGAGAAATCATCAGGAGGTTTGGCTAAGATCCATGATTTAGACTAAGATTTTTCAAGGGGACTACAAGATGGACTGAATCCTGGGTTTCAGCTGCAAATCTTCTTTGCTGATGACAAATAACCATCCTAGATCCTATTTGAAGCACATTCGTTTCTTCATACCATAATAGAAGATGTGAGAGATCTCCAAGGGCTGTATCTGCAGCCACCAACCTCAACTTTGAAGTTATACTGGCTTTCTTGAGAAGCAGCCTATAGTTACAAGAAAGTTAAGCCACTCCACCCATTTCACAGTCAACTAAAGGTCTATGAGGTTTTCAGAGTCAACAGGCCTCTATCTTTGCTGTGATTCTGCAGTAGAATTGTCTGCTCAAGAAACACAGATGAATTCAAATGCAAAATCCAACCTTAGCCCAGGAGGATGGAGCACAAATAGAAATATAAATTTTAAATAATTATTTTCTTCTTATGTTTCCATCAAAGACATCTAACTACTAAATAGAGTTTCAGACAGGTTTGAGGGGTAGCATTACAGAATTATCATATGAGTGGATATAATTCTATTATAGAGAAGATGTTTGACAGATTGTTAGTTCATGGAACCTTATTATGAGAAGCTATTCACTTTCTGTTAGGCTTTTTAAATGTTCGAAATATCTTAGTGATTCCCTATGCTAAGAATCCCAGGAATGCTAAGTTGTCTTTACTAATAGAATTAAAACAATATCTAATTAAGTTGTTGTTTAAGCTTTTTGTATATAAAAATAAGTGACTTATTCTTTTATATGGAGATTCAAAGAAACAACTAAGACAAGAATATATAATCCATGTCAGCTAAGGTCATCCTCTGCTAAAATCCCTATCTCATGTCTAGAGGAAATCACCTTAGAGAGAATTTTGCCCAAACTTGGAAGGTTGCTTTTTATTACCTCTAATTCTAATTTCCTCTTCTGCTACATTCTCACTGTTACTTGTGGTTGACTCAGCATATTTATTCTCTTGTCTCTGCTCAATACCATCTTAAACATAGGAAGGTTTTCTTTAATTTATCAAAACACCACTCAATCAAGAAATGAGTGTAGCCGAGACTGGTTTGGCTCAGTGGATAGAGCATCGGTCTGTGGACTGAAAGGTCCTGGGTTTGATTCCGGTCGGGGGCATGTACCTTGCTTGCGGGCACATCTCCAGTGTGGGGTGTGCAGGAGGCAGCTGATCGATGTCTCTTTCTCATCGATGTTTCTGACTTTCTATCCTTCTCCCTTCCTCTCTGTGAAAAATCAATAAAATATATTTTTTAAAAAAAGAAAGAAATGAGTATATATAAGAGACACTACTGAAGGTGTGTGTGATTGAGCAAAATGCTGATGATGAGAAATCTTGATGAACAACACCAAAAATACTGAGTATGGACAGTTCTTTAATCATTCCTCTCCTAGAAATTACTCACTCTTGATATTCTCTACTGTTCCGCACTTGCTATTGTGTGATCTTTTCTTTTCTTTCCTGGGCTCATTCTCACCTTCAAGTAACCATTTATTGACAATTTACATATAACATCTTTATTATATAGAATATGTGTGCACACATGCATCCATTTATGTGTTTATGAGTACATGTGTATGAACATGGACTCATTTTGTCCTATATTATAATTTAAACTGTTAGCCAAAAGTAGAATATTTACATTTTTTAAAATTTTAGTAAAATAAAATAAAGAGTATTTGTAACTTTTACTTATTACACATATTTGATTTTGTGCAAGACAAGATTCTTCTGTAATAAAGATGACATTAAAAGATAATTGGATATCTATATGATGGAATACTATGCTGATGTAAAAAGAAAGAACTCTTACCATTCACAACAGCATGGATAGGACTTGAGAGCATTATGCTAAGCGAAATAAGCCAGTGTGAGAATGATAAATAACATATGATCTCACTCATTTGTGGAATATAATGAAAAACATAAACTGGTGAACAGAGAGAAGGCATGGAAGGGTGGAAGAATGGTAAGAGATCAACCAAAGGACTTGTATGTCTACCCAATGAAACACAGACAGTAGCGGGGTGGAAGGGGTGAGGGCATGTGCTGGGAGGTGAGAGTGACTGGGGAGAGGTCAATGGGGGAAAAGGAGAGATATGTAATACTTTAAACAATACAGAATTTATTTTAAAAATAAATAAAGTATTAAAAAACAGAGATAATTGATTGGACAATTAAATATAGCACCCATATGTAACCTAAATAGAAAAGAATTTTAAAGGTACCTTTTTAGGAGAACTTAACATTTGATGAATACAGTCAACATTAGTACAGAACAGCACTGCTATGGAACAATTATTTTCTCAAACCATGAAAATTGTAATGTTCTTGAACCAGACTGTATTTCAATAAATATTTATGAAGTCCTCTAAATTTGCATCTTAATGAACCAAATTTTACATTCATAATGGCCTCTCTCAAAGGCCTTGGCCTACAATAAAATATTGTCTTAGAATTTAAAGACATTAATTTACAATGACTATAGTTTATAACTGGCAGACAGACATAGTATACCAACTAGGCCAGTACAATCCAGAAACTTATATCAAGATAGTTATTGGGATATTCAGAGTTTTAAAGTATAGAATCTGTGGAGGGAAAAAACAACTGGAGAGCATATTTCTTTCAAAACCATTGGTAAAAGTACACATTGTCTAGTAACCAAATGAACACAGCAATAATTGCAATGAAATTAGCATAAATTTTAAGAGGAATATGATAATAACATATTAACATTGAAAAATAATTTTACATAGCATCCTTTATCTAATATTTAGGAAAGCTGACTACTATACAAGATTATTACAAAGGAAATACTAGGGATTCTATATTCAAAATATATGCAGATTCATCCATTTTTCACACTTTACTGATACTGCTCTGTACTAAACCATCATAATCTTTTACTGAATATAACATTTTACTACATATTCTATTCCTATTCTTGTGCATCAGAGTTGAAGAAACAGGAAAATCTACAAAAAGTTATCCATCCTATCTATTAAAAGCATAATATGCAAATTGACCGTACCCACTATACACTTGCCAGCCACGCCTACCAGCCCATCAGAGTCAGTATGCAAATTAACCCAACCAAGATGGCTATGGCCACAGAGAGAGCAGGAGGGAGACTTGGGTTGCCCCTGGTGATGGAGGAAGCCAAGCCTTTCCCAAACTCTAGCTGGTGAACGCCTCCACTTAAGGCAACAAAGTTTCAATGGCTGTGTGAGCAGAAAACTTGGCTCCACTCCAGGCTACAAAGTTTCAATTGTAGAAGATAAATAAGTGTCAGGTACCAGGGCCTCTGGTTGAGTCACCAGAGGGTATGGCCAGCCTGCAAATCACCTTGCTTAGGCCACCCCATGCCCCAATGGAACACTCACCCTGATCCAGGACATCCTTCAGGGCAAACAAACCCGACCCATGTACCAAGCCTCTATCCTATCTAATAAAAGAGTAATATGCAGATTGAACATCACTCCAACACACAAGATGACTGCCTCATGTGATCAAAAGATCTTGCCCCCATGTGGACACAAGATGGCCAGCAGGGGAGGGCAGTTGGCAGGGACCAGGCCTATAAGGGAGGGCAATTGTGGGTGGTCAAGCCAGCAGGAGAGGGCAATTAGGGGTGGCCAGCCTGGCAGAGGGAAGTTGGGGTAACCAGGCCTGCAGGGGAGGGCAGTTAGGGGTGACCAGACCCACAGTCAAGTGCAGTTAGGGGTAAACAGGCTGTCAGGAGAGCAGTAAGGCATCAATCAGATTGGCAAGGGGTGGTCAGGGGGTGATCAGGCTGACAGGCAGAAGTCATTAGGGGCAATCAGGAAGGTAGGCAAGTGAGCAGTTGGGAGCCAACAGTCCTGGATTGTGAGAGGGATGTCTGACTGCCTGTTGGATTGAGCCTAAACCAGCAGTGGACATCCCCTGAGGGTTCCCAGATTGGAGAGGGAGCAGACTAGGCTGAAGGATATCCCCATGCACTAATTTTGTGCACCAGGCCTCTAGTACATATATAAAAGCCTAAGTGACTGAATGAATGAACGACTGGTTGGCTGGTCACTATAACATTCACTAACCACCAGGGAGCAGACACTCAATTCAGGAGCTGCCCCCTGTTGGTCAGTGCGTTTCCATAACAGGAATGCTGCTTAGTCAGAAGCCAGGCTCACAGCTGATGACTACAGCTGATGACTACAGCTGCTGTGATGCGTGCCTCTCAACCTCGGCGACAATACTACCAAAATAGTACTAAGCTCATCATCAGCAGCAGGTATGGTGGGGCCATGGTGAGCAGGAGTGGCACCCAGCTCTAGCTCAGGCTCCTCCTCGGCCATCAGCCTTTTTGCACACTGCTATATCCCTCAAGGGATGTCAGACTGCCAGTTTCAGAATGCTGGATTGCAAGAGGGTGCAGGCCAGGCTAAGGGACCACACCAGTGCATGAGTCCATGCACCAGGCCTCTAGTATTATCAGTAAAGCATCCAAATGAGTTTTTTTAAAAACAGACAAGTCAGGCCAACTTATACTTTTGATCAAAACTATACATGATTTCCCTTCTAATTGATTATAAGAGCCAAACATGACCCTATAAACTACCTGACCACAGCCCTTACCTTGCTCTTTCTTGTGTCCACAATAGTCTCCTTCTAGATCATGACACATGCTGGGCATATTCCACCTTGAGCTTTTGCTGTATTTTTTTCTTGTGCATGGAATGCTCTTTCTCCAGGTTCCAACTTGACTAATTTACTCAACTGTTTAAAATACAATATGTGATCATCCTCACTTTCTCAATGAGATTCACCCCTACAATTTAATATAGCAACTAACCCAGCCTCAAATCTTTTCCTCCCTCTATACTCTTGATTTTATTTATCCAGTCTAGTTTTTCCACAGCACTTATCACCTTTCATAAAATTATATCTTACATTAATTTTTTGTTCTGTCTCTTGAATGTTAGCTTCTTTAGGGAAAGAGCCTTTGCCTTTTTGGTTCACCGATGTATCCCATATCTAGCATAGAATTGGCATTTCATAAATATTTGTTGAATGTCAAATGAAGGAAAATTTAAATGAGAAGGTAATACAATCAAGTCAGGAAAATTAAAGTAATAATACTAATAAGACAAGAAGCTTCTAACAAAGGCAGTACAACAGCTTCTTAAGAAAGACTTGGTTTATGCCACTAAGTATTCAAACCTAGGAAACCAATATTGTTTGATAACCCCTCCATAAGCACCAAGAGGTGTCCTGAAACTTGGAATAATTACTTTAAATATGCAATTCCTGATGGTCTTAGAATTTTATAATTTATCATGAAAAGCCTGGCCCTAGTATTCCTTGGATATTATGTTTTTAATCTTTATTGTTGAAAATATTACATATGTTCCTTCCCCCCCCCCCTTGAACCTCTTCTAGTCTGCCCCCAGCTGCCACCTGAGGCCTTCACCATCCTATTGCCAGTGTGCCTGGGTTATGCATATATGCATACAAGTTATTTGGTTGATCTCTTCCCACTCACCCATCCTCCCCTGACATCCCTTTAAGGTCCAGTCTGTTCCGTGTTTCAGTGTCTCTGGATCTATTTTATTCATCCCTTTATTTCTGTTCATTAGATTCCATATATGAGATCATGTGATACTTATCCTTCTCTGACTAGCTTATTTTGCTTAAAATAATACTCTTCAGGTCCATCTATACTATTCCAAATGGTAAGAGGTCTTTTTTTTTTTAGAGATGTAAAATATTCCATTGTGTAAATGTACCACAGGTTTTTTTTATCGATTCACCTAATTATGGATACTTGGGCTGTTTCCAAATCTTAGCTATTGAAAATTTCACTTCTGTGAACATAGGGGGGGGGGGGCATATATTCTTTCTGATTGGTGTTTCTGATGTTTTAGGATATATTCCTAGAAGTGGTAATACTGGGTCAAATGGCAGTTCCATTTTTAATTTTTTGAGGAAACTCTATATTGTTTTTCACAGTGACTGCACCAGTCTGCATTCCCACCAGGAGTATACTAGGATTCCCTTTTCTCCACATCCTCACCAATAATTGCTGTTGGTTGATTTGTTGATTATAGCCATTATGACAGTTGTAAGGTGATATCTCATTGTCATTTTGATTTGCATCTCTCAGATGCTTAGTGACTTAGAGCATCTTTTCATATAACTCCTGGCTATCTGTATGTTCTCTTTGGAGAAGTGTCTATTTAAGTCCTCTGCCAATTTTTGAATTGAATTGTTTTCATTCTTTTGTTAAGTTGTATGAGTTCCAGATATATTTTAGAAGTTAACCCTTTATTGGATATATCATTGGCAATATTTTTTAATGAGTGTTACTTTATTATTATTTCTCGTTCTTTTTTTTTACTTTGCTTCATTTTTTACTTGCTTTTATCCTTTTCCTGCACCTTATATGTTAGTATTATTACTTTAATTTTCCTTACTTGATTGTATTACCTTCTTGTTTTAAATCATCTCTGGGTTATCTCTTCTATGCCTATAGGTCCATTCACCAATTAACTGGAAGTAAAAGCCTAGCTCCAGTCTTTTCCTTAATTTTCTTCTCTGTTGCATAACTGGCCATTACAAAGTTCCATTTGGAAATGATATAGTCATGTCTGTTGTAAAATATTAAAAATAGAACAAAAAATCGTACCACCACTGTAACTTAAAGAATATTCTATCTGAATACTTTACCATGTTCAATAATTTCATTATCAACCTAATTGCCTAGAAATTGGGATTCCTTTTAGTAACTCTTTTTCTCATCTACTTTCACCTCCTGTTACATCTTTACAACTCCTAAGTATTGTCAATACTTTCACATAATTATGACTCATATAATTCTCTTCCATTTTCCAAGCCACTGTGATGGCTTTTCATTTCAGTATTACCTATCAGAATAATTATTGTAACAATTTTCTATTTGAGTTCCAGTACCTGTTTTCCTCTCATTTTCTCATATGAGAAAATCCTATTAAATTTTAAAATCTTAGTAAAACATGATTCTTTTGTTTGTTGTTTTGTTTTGTTTTCCTTTTTTTTTGTCTTCTTCAGTGTTGTTTTAGGATTTAAATAATACTTATCAAACTTCATACTTAACTATTAGGGAAAGTCATTGAGTCTAACTTCAGACCGTGAAATCACTCAACCTGACTCAGATGGAGTAAGTGGCTATGAGTGACATATACATGAGACTACAAAAATTAGGGAATGTAAACAAGATGTGTTTGTTACATAGTTTAGCCATGGAAAAAAGTATTTTAGGTTATTCATACATAGGACAACATCCCTAGATTTTCTTAAAACTATTTTTTCCTTCCAAGCATTCTTACCTAAATTTATATTTTACTAATTTTTATAATAATATAATATTTTATGTTTTCCATAGAATAAAGCCAAGGTATTTGCCTACCTGGAAAGCACAGCCCACCAACAATACCTAGTAAGCAGCTCAAAAGACTGTACAAGACTCAGAGCACAGATGAATTAAGTAAAAGGCTTAGAAGCCTGTACAAGACCCCTCTTCAGAGATAAACCAGGAAATATCATGAGTTTTATCAATTATAAATAATACTAGGGGCTTGCTGCACAAAGATTCATGCACAGGGATTGAATACCTCAGCCTGACCTGCACTCTCTCCAATCCGGGAGTTTCTGTCTGTCTTTGCAATCATATAAGCAAATTGTCTGAAACCCCAAACCAGTTTGATTTGGCACTCACAGAATAACAGAGGTTTTGTTTTTTGTTTTTTTTTCCTTTGCTCCATTGGTGGAGATTTCCTTGAAGTTGCAGGATATTTTCTCTTTAATTTTTCCTTGACACTATGACTTATGTATCTCACCTTTGTTTTCCCTCCATCCCCCACCTGCAACAGTAACTGAAATAAAGAATAATTTTAAAATATACAACAGTAAGAGTAAAGTATTTCAAGAATCAAATAAATAATTTGAAATATGAAGAAGAAAATAAATACCCAATTAGAAGATCAAAAAGAAAATTGAATACAATAATAAGAAGATAATGTAAGGAGCCTCTGAAATAACTTCAATTGTACCAACACTCACATTATGGAGATGCCAGAAGAAGATAAAGAGCAAGATACTGAAAACCTATTTGAAGAGTTAATGACAGAAAACATCTCCTACCTGGTGAAAGAAATAGACTTATAAGTCCAGGAAATTCAGAGTGCTCCAAACAAGAGGAATCCAACAAGGTCCATACCAAGACTCATCATAATTAAAATGACAGGGGTTAAAGACAAAGATAGCATCTTAAAAGCAGCAAGAGAAAAGCAGCTAGTTACTTACAATGGAGCACCCATACAATTTTCAGCTAATTTCTCAACATAAACGTTATAGGCCAGAAGGGAGTGGCAAGAAATATTCAAAGTTATGAACAGCAAGGACCTATAACCAAGATTATTCTACCCAACAAAGCTATCATTTAGAATTGAAGGTCAGATAAAGAGCTTCACAGACAGAAAAAGCTAAAGAGTTCATCACCACAAAACCAGTATTACATGATATGTTGAAGGGTATTCTTTAAGAAGAGGAAGAAGTAGAAAATAAAGATTAAAAATATGAACAATAAAATGGAAATAAATACATTTCTATCAACAATTGAATCTAAAAATCTAAATAAAGGAACAAAGAATCTAATGAACAAAATAAACTGCTGCATAAAATAGACCCAGAAGCATGGAAATATGGAATAGATTGATGAATCTTAGAGGGAACAAGGGAGGGGGAAGGGGAGAGAATAACCAAAGACCTTATATGCATATATACATTACCTATGGACATAGATAATAGGGTGGTGAAGGCCTATGGCAGGGTGGGAACTGGGTGGAGGGAGACAATTTGGGGAAAAAGGGGACATCTATAATACTTTCAACAATAAAGATTTTTTAAAATAATAAAAAATAAAAAGTAATTAAATATAAGAAAAAATAAGACTATTCTTTCAAGATATAGAACCTTTTGATGCAACTTCCCCAGAATTATCTCATATTATTTTTCTGCTGCATTCCTCACAAATACCATCTAGATTCATACAGTACAAAAGCTTATTAAAAGATTATCATGCAATGAAATATATCAAAATATTAGTAAGAACAATTTTTAATTTTCCTTTCTATGTATTTTATATTTTAGAAATACTTTATATGTATGTGTGTGTGTGTATATATATATATATATATAAGTATTCTACTTATACTACAAAAAAATAACTACGATATCTGACTATAGAAAGAGAGTGCTTTGTGTGTTGTAGAGTTCTTAGTGTCGAAATTATGTCTCTTTAGTTCATTGCTATTGGTTTCTGGTTCTTTAAGCACTGAAGTTATAAGTAGCAGTAATTTAGAACATAGCCCAGAATAATTCTAGCAACAAAAAATGACTAGTCCCTAGAATCCTTATTCAACCTTTTTTAAGTAAGTGGCTGCCCTTTATGGTAACCCTGACTGTTCTCAGCCTTGGAGCAAACTATTTTAGAAATTGAACTAAAAAGATGTGGTTTAAAGAAAGTTTGGTTTTAAAATAATGTGTTAGTATATCTTTAGTCCCATCTCACAAATTAAAAAAAAGATAAACTTAAAATATTGTCCAAAATAATTTTTTGAAATATTGTCTCAATTTTAGACTGCTAATTTTTATGTTAATAGAGAACTCAAGAATAATTTTTATTTATATTGCTAAAAATAAATATGGTCAGAAGAGAATCAAGAATAAAAACTGTACCCTGGCTGGTATGGCTCAGTTGGTTAAAGCATTATCCCATGCACAAAAGGGTCATGAGTTCAATTCCCTGTGGGAGCATATACCCAGGTTGCAGGTTCAGTCCCTGGTCAGGAGCATATGGGAGGCAACCCATTAATGTTTCTCTCTCCTCCCCCTCCCCCTGCCTTTAGAATCAACAAAAATATATCTATAGTGAGGATAAAAAAAGAATAAAGACTGTTTTGTTGACTGTGAATTATTTATACATTTTTCTTTCTAATTGAGATAAGGTTAGAACATACTTTTATTTTCAAATAATCACTCTTCTTTTACTATAGAATTTCTCTAGAGCAAGATAGTTTTAAGGACCTAAAAGGATATTTCTTTTAGTAGAATTCAAAAAAAAATCTATTTAAAAGCAAAACAAACATTAACTAAAAAATAAAGTGTTTTAAAAATCCAGATTTATCATGCATCTCATAATAAGACACAAAGTAGGATATGTACAGCACAAGCTCTAAAAGACAGCAATATGAGCATCCATCCCACTGCCCTCACAAGTACACTGTGCTGGGCTTGCAGATGTTTTAACCTGAAGGGTACAAAGTCGATTCCTCATGCTCAGAGACCTTCAAGTACTGGCAGGTGGCGTTTCTCATATACAAAACCACTGTAACACAAGAGTGTAGTTGTATAGTGAGAAGGATTGGCTTTCAGAGTCAATGCTACCTCTGATTCCCATGCCATGAATAATCATTAATGATTCTGTGGAACTCTCAATAGGATTGCAGGTATGCCTCTGTGTGCTATTCAGAGTGTCATATAATCAAAGATCTGGAAATGACCTTCAGGACTAGCTAACACAACACTTTGTTTTAGAAAATGAGACCCTGGGAGAATAAGTACCTTGTTCCTCAAATGTTCTGTACAGAGAATTCATTATGTATTAAGATAGTTTGCTTCTTAAAAGAATTCTATGCATAATTCTTTTAACTGAAAATGTTCAAGAAATGTACATAGATGTTTATATAATTGTCTCAAAGCCACTTCAACTTTAATATAACAATACCAACCCTAAACCAATGCATATATCTGAAAACTATTTCTTGCTTTTCCTAATTGCTTTGTGGAAGTGAAGGCCTACATTTTTAATCATTTTAAGAGAAAACTCCTAATTTTTCTTTTTAGTCCTCACCTGAGGATATTTTTCCATTGTTTTAAGAGAGTAAAAGGGAGAGGGAGAGACAGAGAGTGAGAAATATCAATGTGAGAGAGACATAGCAATTGATTGCCTCTCACATGCACCCTGACCAGGGTCAGTGATGGAGCCTACAGTCGAAGTATATGCCCTTGACCAGAATTGAACCCAGGACCCACTAAGCCAAATCAGCCAGGACAAAAATTCCCATTTTGATACCAACAAAAATCTTCTTCCCCAAAAGATTCATCTTCCTTATTCTGAATTCAAATTTTAATTTAAAGACAGACAATAAGCATACATCTTCTTAGTAACCACTTCCATTTAGTATACCAAATAAGCATATCACAAATTAGCCAGCTTTGAAAGTAGTGGTTAATAAAGTGGTAATTGTTAGAAAAGCAAATTAATTTAAAATTTTCTTCAACTTGTTTTGCCAATAATCAAAGCTAAAATGGGGGTGGGTGGCTGGTACTTCCACATTACCCTTTCTAGAGCACAAACAGAGATACCACATGACAAATTACAACGGATTGCAATAAAGCATCTTTTCCTTGCACCTCAGGATGGTGAACATTTGAGCTGTTTACACTTGAGGTATTATAAAAATTCTTTATGAACATCAGTGTAGAGGGTTTTATATTGAGATAATTACATTTGTCTTATTTATATACCTGTGAGTAGAATTGTTTGGCTTTGCAAAACAAAACAAAACAAAAAAAACAACTAGACTTGGACTCAGTACTTACCAGATGTGTGACTCTAAGAAAAGTAGTTAACCTCTAATATGAAATTTTTTATCTGTAAAATAACAAGAATAATATTTAATAATAATAATAAAAAGATGGCCATTTAAAAGGAATGACAGTTTTAAGTCACTGACCCAAAAAGGGTACTTTATATATGGTAGATATTTTTCCTACATACTCCAAAGGATAGATAACTGCATTTATGTTATACATTTTTATGTTTTTTTTATATATAATTCACACACCATTAAATTCACTCTTTTAAAATGTACATTTCAATGGGTTTCATTATATCACAGAATTGTGACTCATCACCACAATCTAATTTTAAAATTTGTTATCATGCCCCAAAGAAATCCCATACCCATTAATTGTCACTCCCATTGACTCTCTGCCAGGCCTAAGCATTAACTAGTCTTTCTGGATTTCTGGATTTGCTTATTTTTGGCATTGCACATCAATAGAATTATACATTACCTTTTCTTTTTGTTGATTTCTTTCACTTAGAATAATGTTTTCAAAGTTCATTCATGCTATAGCATATATTAGTACTTTATTTCTAAATAATATTCCATTGTATTGATATAGCACATTTTAATTATTCATTAGATGATGGACATTTGAGCTGTTTACACTTGAGGTATTATAAGAATGCTCTTATGAACATCAGTGTAGAGGGTTTTATATTGACATAATTATATATGTCTTATTTATATACCTGTGAGTAGAATTGCAGAATTCGCTTTTAGACAACTCATAATTAACATTTGGGTATATCCCAGGTTGCTTTTGATATTACTGCATATCTAACAAATTACTAACAAAACATAAGAATTACTTCTATGTTTTATTAAAAGCTAGGTAGTTGAACTGTTAAATTGATAGCTTTAATCCATTTTGAGTTACTTTTATATGGTGTGCCATGGGGCCCAACTTCATTCTTTTACATATGAATATCTAGAGCTATTTGTTAAAAATACCATGATTTTCACAATAAATTATCTTGATACCTTGTTATAAATCAATTGACAAATGGTTTATTTCTAGAATCTTCAATCTATTTCACTTATCTACCTTGTGGCAGTTAACTCACTGTTTTTATTATTGTAGTTTTGGAGACAAATCAGGTAGTGTGAATTAACCAACTTGGGTCTTTTTCAAGATTGTTTTGGTGATTCTGGGTTCCTTACATTTCCAAATGACTTATAAGGTCAGTTAAAAATAAAAAGCTGGTTGAAATTGATAGGGATTACATTTGCTCTATACATCATTTTGAAAAATATTCGCATCTTAACAATAATAGTTTTATGACCTGTGAACATGGACTACATCTTATTTCAGTTGGATAGTTTGCATCTTTCTAGGAACTTGTTCATTTCAGTTAGATTATTAGTGTTGTTTTTTGGCATTTTTGTTCACATAATTTTCTTATAATCTTTTTAGGTATGTAATGAGTCTATCTTTTTGTTTATTCTAACTATTGGCATATTAATTTGTTGATCTTTTCACGAACCAAATTTTAGTTTTCTGGATTCTGTCTTTTGGTTTACAATTTAGATTTTATTTATTTCTTCTCTAATCTATATATCATTTCCTTATATCCTTTCTTCTGCTTAGTTTGTGTATACACTATATATTTTTTCTATAATATATATTTCTTAGATATATTTTTCTTTTTTAAATTTATTTTTCAATTACAGTACTAGTAGGGGTCCAGTGCACAAATTCATACACCTTGAAAGGAATTGTGGGCCACAAGGTTGCAGTGGACACAGGAGCAGGTCTCAATCCATCCTCCATGCCCCCACCTGGAGCCCCCCATCATGACCCCTGGTCCCCTGTCTGCTGGCATCCCCACTTCTGCTACTATCACTCCCACATGCTGGCAGTGCCAACCCCGCTTGCACCTGCTAACAATGCAGAGCGATTGGGGCCAGCACCAGCATCAGGTACAAATGAGGTCGGTGCCATCAGCAGGTGCAAGCAGCATCTGCTGCCCCGATCACCTTCAGAAGCAGGGGGAGGTAGAAAATCCCTCTGAGGTGATTGAGACTTGCTGATAGCAACAAGTAATCGGGACCAGGGCTAAGTACCAACAGCAGGTGCAAGCAGGGTTGGCAATGGCAGCAGGTCTGAGGGGAAGGCAGGACAATGGCAAGTAGGAGCAAAGAATTTGCAGTAACCACCAGAGACTCACCCCGATGACTGCAACAGGCCCTGGTCTGGTGCCCCAGCTGACCTGTTCCACCATCCTGATGTGGCTGATGCCAACCACATTCTGTATGCACCCCTGGTGGTCAGCACAAATCATAGTGACTGGTTGTTCAGTTATTTGGTTGTTCTACAGCTTCGTCTACTTGCACATTAGGAATATATATATATATTCTATGTTGTACTTTACACCCCCATGACAATTTTATAACAATTTGTACTTTTTCCCCTGTTTTTTTTTAATTTTTATTGTTTAAAGGATTGCATATATTAATACAAACATCTGCCCCCCCCCCCACAGATCTTTTCCCAGCCTCCACTCCCTCCTATAGCATGCCCTTATCCCATGCCCCAGGATCTGTGTCCATTGGTATGTTTATATTCATGCATACAAGCCCTTTGGCTGATTTATTTCCCTCCCTCTACAACACTCTACAGACCCTCCCAGTATAATTTGACAGTCTGTTCGGTGCTTTACTGCCTTTGTATCTATATTTTTATTGATCAGGTTATAATGTTCTTTATCCTCCACAAATGAGTGAGGTCATGTGGTATTTTTCTTTCATTGTCTGGCTTAATTCACTGAATATAATGCTCTCCAGGTCCATCCATGCTACTGCAAATAGTTAAGAATCCCTTCTTTTTTATAGCAGTGTAGTATTCCATTGTATAAATGTACCATAGTTTTCTAATTCATTCATCTGCTGATGGGCATTTAGGCTGTTTCCAAATTTTAGCTATAGTAAATTGTGCTGCTATGAACATAGGGGTACATTTATCCATTCTTATTGGTGTATCTAGTTTGTTGGGATATATTTCTAGAAGTGGGATTACTGGATCAAATGGGAGCTCCATTTTTAGTTTTTTAAGGAAACTCCATACTGTTCTCCACAGTGCCTGCACCAGTCTGCATTCATACTAGCAGGGCACCAGGGTCCCTTTTTCTCTACATATTCTCTAGCATTTGTTGTTTCTTGATTTGTTGATGATTGTCATTCTGACAGGTGTGAGATGGTACCACGTTGTCATTTTGATTTGCATCTATCAAATAATAAGTAACTTTGAGTATGTTTTCATGTGTCTCTTGGCCTTCCTTTTGCCTTCTTTTGAAAATATTCTAGTTAGGTCCCTTGCCCATTTTTCTATGGGATCACTAATCTTTCTGTTATTAAGTTGTATAAGTTGGCTGTAGATGAAGATTAAACCTTTATCAGTGATAACATTTGCAAATATGTTCCCCCATACAGTGGGCTTTCTTGTTGTTTTGTTGATGCTTTCTTTTGCTGTGCAAAAGCTTTTCATTTTGATATGGTCCCATTTATCTTCTCTTTAGCTTTCATTGTCCTAGGAGCAGTATCAGTGAAGAAATTACTTTGGCATATGTCTGAGATTACCCTGCCTGTGCATTTGTCTAGTATTTATATGATTTCCTGTCTTATGTTTAAGTCCTGAATCAATTTGGAATTTATTTTTGTGTATGGTGTAAGTTGGTTTTCTAGATTCATTTTTTTTGCATGTATCTATCCAATTTTCCCTACACAATTTATTGAAGAGACTGTCTTGACTTTATTGTATATTCATGCCTCCTTTGTCAAATATTAATTGAGCATAGTCAATATCTGGATTCTCTTTTCCATTCTATTGTTCTATATGTCTGTTCTTGTGCCAGTACCAGGCTGTTTTGAGAACAGTGGCTTTGTACTACACCTTGAATTCTGGTATTGAGATCCCACCTACCTTATTCTTCTTTCTCAGAATTGCTGTGGCTTATTTGGGGTATTTTTTTTTTGTTCCAGATGAATCTTGGGAGAGTTCTTTCTGATGCTGTAAAATATGCCATTGGTATTTTAATGGGTAGTGCATTTAATCTATAGATTGCTTTGGGTAGCATGGACATTTTCATTATGTTGATTCTCCCAATCCATGAGCATGGTATGCTCTTCCATCAATTTATGCCTTCTTCTATCTCTTTTTTCAGTGTCTTATAGTTTTACACCTATAGGTCTTTTACCTCCTTAGTTAAGTTTATTCCTAGGTATCTTTTTTTTTTTTTTGGTGCATTAGCAAATGGGATTGCTTTTTTTAGTCTCTCTTTCTGTAAGTTCACTATTGGTATATGGAAATACCATACTTCTTGGCATTAATTTTGTATTCTGCTACATTGCCAAATTTATTTACTAAGTCTATTCATTCTTTGATGAAGTCTTTTGGTTCTTTCATGTACAGTATCATATCATCTGCAAATAAGGACAGCTTTCCTTCTTTTTTCCGATTTTGGATGCCTTTTGTTTCTTCTTCTTGTCCAATTCAATGGTTAATACTTCCAGTACTATGTCGAACAGGAGTGGTGAGAGTGGGAATCCCTGCCTTGTTCCTGTTCTTAGGGGAAAATGTTTTAGTTTTTGCCCATTGAATAGGATATTTGCTGTGGGTTTATCATATATGGCTTTTATTAGGTTGAGGTATGATTCTTTTATTACCACCTTGCTGAGAGTTTTTATCAAGAAAGGGTGTTGATTTTGTCAAATGTTTTTTCTACATCAATTGATATCATTATGTGATTTTTATCTTTCAATTTGTTTATATGATGTATCACGTTTATTGATTTGCAGATATTGCACCATCCTAGCATCCCTGGGATAAAACCTACTTTGTCATTGTGTATGATTTTTCTGAGGTACTGCTGGATCCAATTTGCTATAATTTTGTTGAGGATTTTGGCATCTATGTTCCTGAGGGATAAAGACTTGTAATTTGTCTTTCATTGTGTTGTCTTTATCTGGTTTGGGTATTAGGGTAATGCTGGCTTCATAGAAGGAGCTTGGAAGTGTTCCTTCCTCTTAAATTTTTTTGGAATAGTTTGAGGAAGACAGGCTCTACTTCTTCCTTCAATGTTTGATAAACATCCCCTGTAAAGTTGTCTGGCCTCGGGCTTTTGTTTGTTGGAAGCTTTTTAATAACTGCTTCAATTTCTTCCATAGTTATGGGACTATTGAGATGTTTAGATTCTTCCTGATTGAGCTTTGGAGGGTTATATTTTTCTAGGAATGTGTCCATTACCTCCAGTTTGTCCAGTTTGTTGGAATAAAGTTGTTCATAGTATTTTTTTAACAATCCTTTGTATTTCGGTGAGGTCTGTTGTTATTTCACTGCTTTCATTTTCTATTTTGTTTATTTGGGTCCTCTCTCTTTGCTTCTTAATGAGCCTGGCTAGAGGTTCATCAATTTTGTTTATTCTTTCAAAGACTCAGCTCTTTGTTTTGTTGATCTTCTGTGTTTTTTGTTGTTGTTGTTGTTGTTGTTGTTTGTGTTTTTGGTTTCAATGTTGTTTATCTCCTCTCTGATCTCCATCATTTCCTTACTTCTGCTTATATTGGGCTTTTCTTGTTGCTTTCTTTGTAACTCTTTGAGTTATAGGGTTAGGTAATTTATTACCACTGTTTCTTGCTTTTTGCATAGGCTTGTAGAGCTATGAACTTCCCTTCAAGACTGCTTTTGTTGTGTCCCATAGATTTTGGATTGTTGTGTTTTCTTGGTCATTTGTTTCCATGATGTTTTTAATTTCTTCCTTGATCTCTCTGGTAACACAGTCATTGTTTAATAGCATATTGGTCTCTATGTGTTTAACCTTATTGAGTTGTTTTCATTGTAGCTGATTTCCAGTTTTATACCACTGTGATATTTGTAGATGTTTGATATGACTACTATCTTCTTGAATTTGAAGAGACTTTGCCCATGACACAACATATGTTCTATCTTTGAAAATGACCCATGTGCACTTGAGAAGAATGTTTATTCTGTGGCTTTGGGGTGAAATGATCTGAAGATGTCAATTAATGCCATCTGGTCTAATAAGTCATTTAGGATTGATGTTTCTTTGCTGAATTTTTGTTTAGCGGAGTTTTCCAATGGTGACAGTGAGGTATTAAAGTCTCCTACTATGATTGTATTGCTGTCAACCTCTTTCTTGATATCCTCCAGGAGATTTTTTATGTATTTGGGTGCTCCTGTGTTGGGTGTGTATGTGTTTACAGAGTTATTTCTTCATATATATATATATATATATATATATATATATATATATAATTTATTTTTTTACAGAGAGGAAGAAAGAGGGATAGAGAGATAGAAACATCAATGAGAGAGAGACATTGATCAGATGCCTCCTGCACACCTCCCACTGGAGATGTGCAAGCAACCAAGGTACTTGCCCTTGACCAGAATCGAACCTGGGAACTTTTAGTCCACAAGCTGATGCTCTATCCACTGTGTCAAACTGGCTTTGACAGAGTTATTTGTTCTTGTTGAATTGTTCCCTTTAGAATTGTGAAGTGGCCTTCCTTATCTCTTCTTATGTCCTTCATTTCGAGATCCAATTTCTCAGATATAAGTATTGCTTCCCCAGCTTTTTTTTCTTTTCATTTCAATACACCTGAAAACCTTTTTCCATCCCTTCACTTTCAGTCTGTGTGCCTCTTTTTTTCTGAAGAGGGTTTCTTGCAGACAACAGATATATGGGTCATGTTTTCTTATCAAATCTGTTACCCTATGTCTTCTGATTGGGGCATTTAATCCATTTACATTTAAAGTTATTATTGATAGATACTTATTTGTCACCAATTTTATTCTTTACTCCTATGCTTCTTCTTTGCTTCTTATTTATTTTCTTTTTTATAGCAGACCCTTTAGCATTTCTTGCATTGCTAGTTTGGTGATAATAAATTTCCTTAGTCCTTTTTTTGTCTGTGAAGCTCCTGATTTTACCTGCAATTTTGATTAATAGCTTTGCTGGGTACAGTATTCTTGGATTCTCACCCTTCCTTTGCATGACTTTGTATATTTCATTCCATTCCCTTTTTGATTGATGACTGTTGAGAAATCAGTTACTAATCTGATGGGGGTTTCTTGTAGGTAACTTTCTGTCTCTCTCTGGCCACTATTAAGATTCTTTGTCATTGGTGTTTGCCAATTTAATTATAATGTGATTTGGTGTAGGTCTTTTGGAGTTCATTTTGCTTGGAAATCTGTGAGCTTCTTAGATTTGTGTGTGTTTTTTTTCTCCCTATATCAGGAAACTTTTCTGTCATTCTTTCTATCTTTTATTTAATAAATCTTTATTGTTCAGGTTATTATCATTGTTCCTCTTTCCCCCCCAATAGCTCCCTAGAACTGGCTCCCACCCCTCCCACTGTCCATACCTCCTAGCCCATTGTCCTCATCTGTAAGTGTATGATTTTTGTCCTATCTCTCCTTGCACCCCCTCACACATGTCTACCTGAGAATTGTCTTTCCACTCTCTTTCTATGCCCCTGATTCTGTTATATTCATCAGTTTATTCTGTTCATCAGATTTTTAATTCACTTGATTTTTAGATTCATTTGTTGATAGTTACGTATTTGTTGTTCATAATTTTTATCTTTACCTTTTATTCTTCTTCATCTTCTTAAACAGTACCTTTCAGCATTTTATATAATACTGGTTTGGTGTTGATGAACTTCTTTTGTTTTTTCTTATTTGTGAAGCTCTTTATCTGCCCTTTAATTCTGAATGATAGCTTTGCTGGGTAGTGTAATCTTGGTTGTAGGTTCTTGCTATTCATCACTTTGAATATTTCTTGCCACTCCCATATGGCCTGCATAGTTTCTGTTGAGAAATCAGCTGACAATCATATGGGTGCTCCCTTGTAGGTAATGAACTGTTTTTCTCTTGCTGCTTTTAATATTCTCTCTTTGTTTTTGCTCTTGGTATTTTAATTATGATGTGTTTTGGTGTGGTCCTCTTTGGATTCCTTTTGTTTGGGGTTCTGGGCACTTTCTGAACTTGTAAGTCTATTTTTTTCACCAAGTGGGGGAAGTTTTCAGTCATTACTTCTTCAAATAAGTTTTCAGTATCTTGCTCTCTCTCTTATTCTGGCACCCCCCTAGTTCTGATGTTGGTATGCTTGAAGTTGTCCCAGAAGCTCCTTACACTATCTTCCAGTTTTCGGATTCCTTTTTCTTTTCTTTTTTCCAGTGAGTGTTTTCTGCTTCTTTGTATTTTAAATCTTTGACTTGATTCTTGTGTTCCTCTGGTCTGCTGTTAGGTTTGTATAATATTTTTTTATGTCAGTCAGTGTATGTTTAATTTCTAGTTGGTCCTTTTTCATCTTTAGTTGGTCCTTTTACATCTCCTCTTGGATCTCACTAAATTTATCCATATTTTCTAGGAAATTCTTATAAAACCTTAGAACCGTGATTTTGTACTCTATATCTAGTCATTTGTTTTCCTCCATTTCTTTCATTTGTGATGTGTTCCTTTGTCTCCACATTTTCACTGCTTCCCTGAGTTAGTAGAGTAGCTTTGTGTTCTCAGTGTCCTATCGGGCCCAGTTGCTCCACCTTTCTAGTTACCTGAGGTGGACTCTCTTGGTGCTCCCTTCTGTGGACTGTGTGTACAGCCTTATTATAGTTAAGTCTTTATTGTTGTTGGTATCACTGGGGGAAATAGACCTCCAAGCCATTTGTTTGTGAGGATCAGCTTATGATACAAGATTTGCAAATTGCAATTACTTCTGTGTTTAGCTTGGATGAGGTGGAGTCTCAGGGATGAGCAGACAGATGTGGATTCTTGTTAGCCCTGTCATACATGGCCCCTGAGTCTCAGTGCTCCTCAATAATCATTGCAGCTCTCTCTGTGCACACTTGCATGCCTCCAGACCTCTGTCTTTCCTGCTCTCCCGAGTTTCCGTGCATTCTGGGGACCTGTATGAGTCTGGGTACCCAGGGTCTCACCCAAAACTGGGGTACAATGTAGTCAGAAGTAGATTTCAGTGCAGTTGGGAGGTTCTGTCTTATTCTCGCTTGAGAAAGTCAGTGGCACAATCAGCAGTTAGCCCTCTATGTGTGCACTGATGCTTGTGAGCTTCCAAACCTCTGCTTTTCATGATTCCCCTAAGTTTTCATGCAATCCTCCCTTTTCCAACAAAAAAATCCAGACCTTCCTTATGAGTCTTTTCCGGAATTGGGGTTCAGTGCAGTAAGAAGTGGGGTTCAGTGAAGTCAGGAGTTTCCATCTCCCTCCTGCTAGATGAAACCAGCCAGGCACTCTGCCGCCCATCCTCTCTACGCACGTGTCTCCATACCTCAGGTTTTTGCAGCTCCTCTGAGTCTCCATGAGCCCCTCTTTTTCCTTCTAGTTGTAGAATTTCCATTCAGTCAGCTTTCTTGAGGTTCTGGATGATGTCCATTCTGTATTTTAGCTGTAGTTTTGAAATAGTTGTGCAAAGCAGCAGTTTAAGTGTTCACCTATGCCACCATCATGGTTTCTCTCCTGTCATTATTTCTTTAAACAGGTTTTATCCTTCTGGAGCCCTATTATGTAGATGTAGTTTTGTTTTGTGTTGTCCCAAAGTTCCTTTAGGCTCTCTTCCTGCTTTTTATTATTTTTCTTTTCTAGAAACTGCTCTACTTGAGTATTTTTTCCTACCTTGTCTTCTGGCTCACTAATGTGGTCCTTTGCTTCTTCTAGTCTACTTTCGATGCTTTCTATTAAGTTCTTTATAGCAGTGATGTCATTTTTCATTTCTTCTTGGTTCTTCTTCCTTTCCTCTTGTTTCTTTCTCATATTGTCGAATTTATCTTTCATTCTTTTCAGCCACCTTATGATCATTTCTCTGAATTCTTTCTCTGATAGGTTGCTTGCCTCCAGTTTGTTTACTTCCTTTTCTGATGATGCCTGTTTTTCTTTCATAGGCAGGCTGTTTCTTTGTATCCCCATGGTCTCTATTCTCCAGGTGTATGGTTATATAGTTCTCTCCTTATCCTAGGCATAATCTGACCTTTCAGTGGTGGAGTGTCGAGCTCCTCTGAATCTGCATGTTTGCACCAATTCAGGACCAGTGTTCTTCGGTTTGTGGCTGTTCGATGGGTGCTGTAGTAGATTTTCAGGTTTCCAATAGCATATACTTTCCTCTTCAAGATGGCGCTGTCTCCACATCCTAGCCTGTGGCTCCGGGAGGGAATACAGGAGCAGTGAGGGCTGTCTGGTCAGAGGAGCCCTGTCCAGCATTCCCCCACCTTCTCCTGGAGTATAACTGTCCCTTAACTCACCAAAAAATTCTCCCTATGTGACCTTCAGCTGTTCATTTTATCTGCTCCAGAACAAGGCTTGGCACATGTCTGACTATTCTGCCACTACTTTTTTTTTTAGTCCAATTTGTACTTCTTAATCCTTTCACCTTTTTTTTCCCCACTCTCCGACCTCCTTCCCACCTTCTATAGATATATTTTATATCTAGATGGTTTATAATACTAGTCAAATCTATTTCATGTTAACTGTTGATCATATAGAGCAATATGTGTTGATAATAAGTCACTTTTTTTCTTCCTGTTGTAAAGATTTTTCTCTGGCTTTTGTTTTCTACATTTTTACCATAAGGTGTTTAGGTGTTGAATATTTTTGTGTTAATTTAAATTGAGTGTAGTGTGCTCTTTTAATGTGTAGATTCATATTTTTCACCAAATTTGGGAAGTTTTCAACCATTAAACTTAAAATATTTTTTCTGCCCCTTTCTTCTTTTCCCTGTGGTAAATACAGCAAATAATATGCATATGTTGGTGCCCCATGAATCTTTGAGGTTTGAGCCTCTCTCTCTCTCTCTCTCTCTCTCTCTCTCTCTTGTTTTTTTGTTGCCCAAACAGATATTCTTAACTGACCTATATTTAAGTTTATTAATGCTTTCTTCTACCAATTCAAATTGGCAATTGTGTACCTCTAGTGAATGTTCATTTCAAATATTGTACTTTTAACACTAAAATTTCTATGTTTTTTTATAATTGTTATTGAAATATTGATAGTTTATTACTATGACATCATTATCATACATTCCTTTAATTTTTAAGACATGGCTTCCTTTAATTCTTTAAATTTTTTTAATAGCTTATTTAAAGTTCAAGCTCCATTAAGTTCAATATCTAGGCTTGTGCAGAGCTTTATTTTCAGCCAAATGGGAAAATCCGGGCTCTTTCAACTCTCTCCAATACATGCTCACAACCTTTACTATCCCCTATAATATATTCAAGCTTCTAAAATCCTCCTGTAAATATAAAATCTTTCTAATTTTCCATTTGAATTTTGTATCCAGTGACTCTTCTTTTTCTCGAGCTGGTATCATTTTCTCAGTTATTTCAGGTCCTGGAATATCATTTAGTTCTACATTTTAACATTGATTAGGTGCAATAGGACCTTAACACGTGTTTATATAAAAAAACCTAGATACATCTGGTTTTATTACATATCAGTTCACTCAAAGCTCACAACTATTGACATCATTAAATGAGGACTTACTGTATTAATGCTGATGGTTTGGTTTTTTGATACACTCCTGGAAAAAAGGCTTCTTCTACTAAGTGAACTCCAAGTCAGGGTAGACTGAAGGACTTTTCTAGGAATCTGGAAACAAGTTAAATATTGACCATTTTCTTGGGATGAGCCATTTTGAAGATATTCACACTTATTCTTTTCCTCTCTAATGACCTCTAAGTGGCTGGATTTCATGGCTACTTGGCTAAAAAGTTGCTGGATTTCAGAGTTACCATGGTGTAAAAGATAGGGGGATGGGCATATAAGAAGTTCCAAGCCACAGTTATGCTGTTTTTTTTTTTTTAACAACATTCAGTAATTTTTCTTGTATGAAAGCAGACTGTTGGAAACTTTGGTTATTCCTAAAGTTTTGAAAGCACTGAGTTCATTTTTATTTATTTATTTGACTTGTGAACACTAAGTTTCTTAAATTATTTTAGCCTCAGTTCATTAAATAAATGGTTGATTGATTTAATTCCTTGTAGGTAGGAATTATTTTAAGAAAATAAATCAACCATTTATTTATTCTTAAAATAATTCCTACCTACAAGGGTCACTATGAGAATTTAAGCATAATTACATGTATGAAAGGACCAGCACCTAATAGACTTGAGTAAGTAATACTTCCTTAGTCTCTTCCCTTCCTTACTACAATGTACATTTACTGGAAAGAATGCCTGTGCTATAGTGCTTGATTCTTTGATGTAGTAATATCATTTTCTGGAAATGCCAACATGATTGTTAACAAAAAGAATGGATCTTGTTAACAACAACAAAAAAAACACATTATAATTGATGTTCCGTTATTCCTGGTCTAATGAGAAACAGATGAAATTACTGACATTTTGCTCAGTATATTTATTTCCTAAGGTGCCTCAGACCACACACAAACACATATTAAGAATTGACCTGATATAAAAAATGTTAAACCCCTAAAAGGTCGAAGTTACTGTGGCTATTCTGTACTTTAAGTGTTGTCCAGCGCCGCATTTGGTTAGAGCATCAGCCTGCAGACTGAAGGGTTCAATTCCATCAAGGGCATTTACAGATTGCAGATCGATAACGGCTCAGGTCAGGTGCATGCAGGAGGAAACAAATTGATGTGTCTCTCACAATGATGTTTTTCTCTATCTCTCCCCCGTCTTTTACACTCTCTCTAAAAATCAATGGAAAAATATCTGCAGGTGAGAATTAACAAAAAAAAAAAAAAAAAAAAAAACGCACACACACAAGAAGTGTTATATCCTTGGCCAGTGTGGCTCAGTTGTTTGGAGCATCATCCTATACACCAAAAGGTGGCAGGTATGATTCCCTGTCAGCGGACATACTCAGGTTGTGAGTTTGATCCCTAGTCAGTGAGTATGGGAGACAACCGATCGGGCTTGCGCTCTCTCTCTCTCTTTCTCTTTGCTCTTTCTCTCCTCTCTCTCCTCTTCTCTCTGAAGTCAATAGAAAAGGACGTGCTACAGTTTCCAATGTCATAATGACTCCTTATTTTTATGTACTGGAAAGACTGAGTATAATCTAAATATAGTAAGGGATAAAAAGAAAGCCTGCTCAGCATAATGACATAAAGAGGCATTTTTATCCCATTCATTGAGGGATGGTTCTGCAGGATCACAATCAGAGTGAGGATTGTTTCTATTTGTAACATGGGTTTTGGTCTTGCCATTAGTATTTGTGCATATATGTGTAAACCACTGGACACCAGAAAATAATGAAGAGGGATAGGCATGTCTTACTAGAGGGAATCCTCCAAAGAAACAAGATTTGGAGGGCTAGGGCTCAGCCTCAAACCTTTCTGGTAATTGTTATGTCCCAAAATAGAGCAAGAACAGGAGTGGAGTTTCCTAGATGGAGATTTACATGCAGAGGTGTGAGAAGTGAAACACTTTGCGGTGGTCCTGAAAGCTGAAGAGTAAGGCTCTGAGGTACATTTATGAGATCTAAAATAGTTTTAACTTGTTTGTTCTCTTGCCATAGTTTATGAGTACAGACAGTCCTCGGATTATGTCAGGCTCCATGTACACCATTTTGTGGTTACATTGCCACCTCCCATTTATTTATTAAAAAAAAATTGCATCATTTTGACATGTACATATGTGCTTTATTTTTGTTTTTTAATTACTTACTGCATTTGCTACAAGTAAAGGTCAGGAATTGTTATCTTTCTTTTAATTTTTTTTATTATATCACTTTATTACTGCTGTGTATGTGCTCCATTTGAGTAACATAGGTGCTTATGTAGGTGGGTTCCCACTTAGGGCGAAAATCTCATTACGTCTCACTGTAGAAACAGACCTCCGATGTAACCCATTACTCAGGGACCTACTGTAGTGTGATATTTCAAAGTCTGATTCAAAATGCATGTTGTGTCTTCCACATAGTAATTTCTATTACATATATCAACTTCCTGGTAAAATCTGTTATAACTATCTAGACTTTGTAAATGGTAAAGTAGAAGTAGGAAAGATGAACACATTAGGATTTTACCACAGTAATTTTGTGAAGATATAAAATTAGTAAAAGCATTATGAGAAGTAAGACGGTAATTAAGGGAATTCTGATATGTTTTTAGCACTAATCCAGAGTTTTAGCCTAGATTTAGATAAAAATATAGCACAAAAAAGGCAATCATAGCATAGAACTGATATAATGCATACAATTTTTTTTCTGAATATCCTAGTGAGAAGTTATCTTTAATAACTTAGCAGGAGAGAGGAATGCTAAAATCAGGGTCACACATACACATTTGAAAGCTAAGTGATCACCTGAGATTCAGTTCAACAAAAATATTTTGACTTTTTTTAAGTGGTTGAAAGCACTGTGTAAATGAGAGAAAAATTCTACCCAAGTCGAAAAATAGATCAAATAAGCACTTTATATATATATAATCACCCAGATTATGTTAAAGTCATAAAGCTAAAGAGGCCAGAGGCCTGATTTCAACTTGGGCAGCCAAACTACTTGACTTTGTTTTATTAGTACTTTTAAAGTAATTAATAACTCATACTCATTACCCTTATTATATAGTTTTCATAGTTATTTTGTTGAAATATTGCCAGGGGTCTTGTCCAGCATTTAAAATGGTTCAGGAATCTGGAGAAGTCTGTGGTAAATTATTAAAGTCTAGAGATGAAACATAAATTTGGAAGGCATTTTGGGTTGCCAGAGGAAACTTAGCTAAAGAAACTAAGTGCCCCTGTCTCAGGACCCATTGCTCTTTATTAACATAAATTGTCCTAAGGCAAGGTAGATGTACACATCAAAGGCCAATGACAGAATCCAATTGTCAGATTGGAGAAACTGCCTGTGGCTATTCAGGTGTTTGGCCAGCAGGAGGCAGTAACATGTAGATTGAAATGCCCTCAGCTGTCTGGCAGCAAGCAATCATTTATGTATCCTTTTCAAGTTTGGGGAAATGCCCTTAGCTGTTTCCAACAGGCAATAACATGTGATTTTGCAGTCCTTGCTGAAGGCTCAAGGTTCACCAACCTGTTGATGAACTCCTTGCATTTATGACCTGCTGGAATTGGCTTCTGGCAAAATATAACAAAGCAATAGCTTTTATTTTCACTTGACAGAAGGAAACAGGGATCAGCGTGATTAAAAACTGCAGACTATAAAGTCTGTAAATGACAGAGTAGGGTTTTAAAGCAGGTTTGCATGACTTCAGATTTTCAAAAACTTGTCCAAGTTTTGTATTATTTTGTTTTGTTTTGTTTTGTTTTCTCAGAGATCAGGGTGGCACATTTTAGATGTGAGAAGAAAATAGATCAATTCACTTTAAATTCTTTTAAATAAATAGAAGACAAAGGGAAAGAAAGCATTACAGAGAATTTTCAGTCTAATGTCTGATGTCACATACACATACTTTGTATATTTCTGAGGAAATGCATGTGTAGAGATAGGTATCACAGAAGGAGCCAAGATATAAACCAACAGATTTCTTTGGAACCAATCACAAAATTATTAGGTACAATAAATGAGTACTTATTAATTTATGTAAATAAAAATAACATTAAATATTAATTGCAAGTAAAAGCCAAACATAATTATTTGCTAAATAGATGTTGCAGACAAACTGTAGGGCAGGGTTCCAAAGAAGGGAACGTTAACTGGGTCAGAAAAGAAAACTTAGACTTTGCAAGAATGGTGTAAATAGAAAGGGTATGGGGAACATGAAAGGTGAGAATTTACAGATGGGAATATTGATTACCCTGAGCGAAATGACTATAAGAAAGCTATAAAAGTATTAAAATGATAGGTCAGCAATGAAAATACTCTGTGTGATTCTACAATGATGGGTACATGCCATTATATATTTGTCTAAATCCATAGGAGGTGCAACACCAAGAGTTAACTATAATGTAGACCATGGACTCTGGATGATTGTGTCTATGAAGGTCCATTGGTTGTAACACTCTAGTGGTTGAGGTTAATAATGAAGGATGTTATGTATGTATAGGGGCAATGATTTATGAGAAATGTATGTTCCTTTCTTAATTTGGGCTGTGAATTTAAAACTTCTCTTTAAAAAAAGAAAGTCTTATTTAAAAAGATATACTAGTAATGTGGAGGAGAATCTAGTATTTCATCAGAGGCCATTCTGAACCTTAGATGGTCAAACCCCAAACAGAGAGTATTGTGTGTGGTACATTTATAATGCTTGGTAAATATACGGCATTATTTTTTCCCTGTAGATCTTCAAGCGTAGTGCCTCTCTTTTTTGACGAAAAGCACATGTATGACCAATTTTAGTGGTGTGTATCTTTTTTAATTATCTTGGTAATCAAGCCTCTTAGATGCGTCAATTTATAGGATTTGATTGTTAGGCATAAGTTTAGGCTACATATATCTTTTTCCTCAGAAAAATGTTGCTACCTTTATGATTTCAATATGAATAAAACCCCATAATTTATAAGTATACATTTAAAATCACTCATCCTTTATTTACACACTAATGGTTCAGTGCATGAAATTCGTGCATGAGGGAGGATTACCTCAGCCCAGCCTGCATCTTCAACAATTGGGAACCCCTTGGGGGATATCTGACCACCAGTTTAGGCCAGATACTTGTGAGATTGGGCCTAAACTGGTGATTGGACATCCCTCTCACAATCTTAGACCACTGGCTCCTAACTACTCACCTGCCTACCTGCTTTATCATCCCTAATTGCCTTTCCTTGCTGGCCTGATTTTGGCCTTAACTGCCCTCCCCTGACAGCTTGGTTTCCCCTAATTACCTCCCCTGCTGGCCTGATCTCACCCCTAACTGCTCTCCCCTGCCAGCCTGATTGCCCCTAACTGCCTCTGTCTACCTGATCTCCCCTAACTGCCATCCCTTTCCAGCCTGACCTTGCCCCCAACTGCCCTCCTCTGCCAGCCTGGTTTCCCCCAACTGCCCTCCCCTGCTGGCCTGACCTCACCCCCAACTCCCTTCCCTGCTGGCCTGATCACCCCTAATGGCCTTTGTCTTGCCCCCGACTCCCTCACCATGACTTTGTCCAGAAGGAAGCAGACATCCAGAAGATGGCCGGTTTAGTAGTATAGATAGATTATATAGGATACGATTGCTTAAATGGTGGCAAGAAGCCTTTTTCATCAGGAAGAAATGCTCTTTGCAGACAAAAATGCATTAATCCCTAAATCTGGACTGATTGCCAGACATGTGCACTATACTACCAAATCAGTCATTAAAAACTGAATCGCTTTCTTACACCTTAACCAAACAGTTGTTGCCCTTAAAACCCAACCTTAGGTTCTGCCTTCACAGTTCACCCAGATTAGACTCTGATTGGTCAGTTTCTATGCCAGTCAGCATCAAAATCTCTGCGCCATAGGCAATCATTGGCTCTTTGCACTTCACCCAGATTTGGTTATGATTGGTCAGTTTTTAAGCTAGTCAGTGTCAGAAACTCTGCCTCCTAGGCCCCTATTGGCTTCTCACCCTGCACCTATATTTGGTTTTGATTAGGAAGTTTCTATGCCAGTCAGCATCTCTGGGCCTATTAATGGGCCTGATCAGAGAAGCAGCTCTGATCAGCAGCCCCAGCAGAGGCTGAGAGAAAGAGAGGCCCAGTTGCTGGCCAGGTCCCTAGAGAAAGTGAGAGGCAAGGGTTGATCAATAGCTGCCACAGAGGCTACAAATCAGACTCTGCTTCTCTGTCCAGGCCTCTCTCAGGGCCTGATCCACAGCACCCTCAATAGTCACCACAGTAACCCAGCATTGACTTCCATTGGTCAAAACTTTGGTTGTTTTGGATGTTACAGACCCTGAGTTTTTATATATGAGTATATATATATATATATATATATATATATATATATATATATATATAGTCTACTCAAAAAATGTCCAATCTAGCATAGTAGACCAGATTCAATAAGGATAACAGTTCTCATCCTATTTTCTTTATGTGTAATCCTATTATTAAAGACAATCTCCCTACAGTTATTTTTAGCCTTATCCTCTCTTTCCAGTGAGATCTATTCTTCTTTTATAATTTTAAGTTTTGTCCTCATTTATTTTCAACCAATTTTGATGAAAGGTTTTGAATTGTCACTTTTCTATTTGAAGCAGTTTTGTCTGTCTTTGTTTTTATTTCTCACATCTGTATTATATACTATGTACCATTGCAATAATTTTACTAAGTATCAGGGAAAAGAGGATAAAATAAAGACATTAACATTCACTGAGATCCCCACTGTGTAGGAAACCTGGGCTGCATGTTTTATTTGTTCTTTCATCCAGAAATATTTTTTTAGTAACTACCAGGGGCAGTCATTGTTCTAGGTACTAATAATACAAGGATGTGTTGAGTGAAATATACATGCTTTCTGCCTTCACAAAACTAATAAACAAGTTGATGAGAGGCAAAGAGACAATGTTGAAGTAAACAACAAACAAAAAAAAAACCTTCTCAATAGTAGGTCTGTTAAACATATTGGTATTAGTGTTCAAATCTCTTCTTCTTATACCCAGAGAAATGATAACAATTTTCTTAGGAAGTAAAAAAATACATAGCTGCTTCCCCAAATGAAAAGGTGATCCTGGTCAGAATGGCTCAGTGGTTGAGTGTGGACATATGAACCAGGGGGTCCAGGTTTAATTCCTGGTCAGGGCATATGCCAGGTTTTCGGACTGGATCCCCAGTTGGAGGTGTGCAGAAGGCAGCCGATCAATGATCTTTCTCATCATGAATGTTTCTACTATATCTTTCTTCTTTCCTCTCTGAAATTTCTTCATTGGAGAACCAACACAACCAAGCTCTGTAGTGAAACACCAAAGCTCAGAACATATTCAGGAAGATTCTCTTGTGAAAAAATGAGTTCACAACCCCAAATTATCAAACAAACAAAGAAAATCAGTGTCAAAAGTACATTATAGATTCTAAAGATCTTGGGCCTAAAAAGGCAGAATTAAAAGAAAGTTCAGACTGGCTAGTTTGGCTTAAATATTGAGCCTTGGCCCACAAACCAGGAAGCCACAGATCAATTCCTCTTCAGGGTACATGCCCAAGTTGTGTGCTTGAATTATGTAGAAGGCAGCTGATTGATGATTTTCCTCTTTCATAGATGTTTCTATCTCTCTATCACTCTCCCTTCCTCTCTCTAAAATCAATAAAATAAAAAGAAAGTTCAAAATAAAAATATAAGAAACAAATCAGAAAAATACATATAAATATGAAGAACAGACTAATGGTTGCTAGAGGGAAGAGGTGTTAGGGGATTGGGAAGGAAATAAGTAAAAATCGGCAGTTACAAAATAGTCACAGGGATGTAAAGTACAGTATAGAATATATAGTCAATCCTATTTAATAAAGAGTAATATACAAATTGTCACTCCAACACACAAGATGGCCACCCCAATGTGGTCAAAGATGGCTACCACCATGTGGACAAAAGATGGCCACCACAAGATGGCTAGCAGGGGAGGGCAGTTTTGTGCAATCAGACCTGTAGAGGAGGGCAGCTGGGGTGGGGGACTAGGCCAGCAAGGGAGGGCAGTTGGGGGGGACCAGGCCTTCAGGGGAGGGCAGTTAGGGAGGATGAGGCTGGAAGGAAATGGCAGTTGGATGGGACCAAGCCTACAGGAGAGGACATTGGGGGTGACCAGGCCAGCAGGGGAGGGCAGTAAGGGGCAATCAGGCCAGCAGGGAGTAGTTAGGGGAGATCAGGCTGGCAGGAAGAAGCAGTTAGGGGCAGTCAGGCAGGCAGGAAGATGAGAAATTGGGAACCAGCAATCCTGGATTGTGAAAGGGATGTCCAACTGATCATTTAGGTCCAATCCCAGTCCCAGATTGGAGACTGTGCAGGCTAGGCTGAGGGACACCTCCTTCCTCGTGCATAAATTTTGTGGATCAGGCCTCTGGTAATATTATAAAAACTATGTAGGGTGCCAGGTGAGTACTGGAAATATCAGGGGGAACACTTTTTAAAGTATATAATTATGTAACCATGAGGCTATATACCTAAAACTAATACAGCCGAAACTGGTTTGTCTCAATGGATAGAGCATCAGCCTGTGGACTGAAGGGTCCCAGGTTCGATTCTGGTCAAGGGCACATACCTTGGTTGTGGGCACATCCTCAGTAGGGGGTGTGCAGGAGGCAGCTGATTGATGTCTCTCTCTCTCATCGATGTTTATAGCTTTCTATCCCTCTCCCTTCCTCTCTGTGAAAGATCAATAAAACATATTTAAACAATTAAAAAAAAACTAATACAAAATAATGTGGAGTATAAACTGTAATTTAAAATTTTTTCATTTAAAAATGCAAAAAAAAAAAAGGAAAGTTCAGTGCCTGTATTTGAAATTAAATGGAAAAATGGACAAGGAGAGAGAATCTATATATGGTAATAGATATAGGAAGAGATGCATAAATACATAGTAATTTAAAAAATGCAAATTAAAAATAATGGAATATGACAGTACCTAATCAATAAAAAAATAGAATAAATAGCAAATATTAGTCAGACCATGAGACTACATACATTAGAGCAAACATTCTGAAGGGCAATTTTGCAACATTTTTCAAGTGTAGTAATGACACTTCCTATGGCCTGTAAACTCCTGAATTTTTATTCCCAAAGAAGCAGTTCCAGAGAGAATACATATAAGTATATTTGTATAGGCTTGTAGTGATAGTAGTGAGATTGAGGCAACTAATAGGTTGAGTATGATAGCATAGTATGTAGCACTTGAAATAATGCTAAACATTATTAATGTTAATGCTAAACATAACACAGCTAGATAAACACGGCAACATAGATTTCTGAAACATAGAATGGAGTAGAAAGATCAAGAAATAGAATGAAGACTACAAACCATGAACATTACTGTAAATTATACATCCATGCTCAGGAAATGGTACATACCCATTTTTAAGAGAACATATATAATTAAAGAGATACATATATAAAATAAGAATGGTTGTCTGATGGTAGAGCAGAGACTAAAGCTGGACTTGGGAAAGAAAGAATTAAAAATACAAGAGCCTACCACAAACTAAAGCATAAAATACAATATAGATGGTGAGGTTTCTTTAAGAGGTAAAAGGAAGAAATGACTTTTAAGAAATAAGAATTTGAAATTAGGAAAATGTACCAATTAGAGATTCTGAATTTGAAGATGCATTTGAAATTGCAAAGTATTATGAAGAAAAGGAATCAGATGCTATTATAGAAAATAGCGTTGTGAATGTGGGAAATGGACTCAGAGTGGTCAGAAAAGGATTCTCTGAGCTGGTGAAGTTAAGCCAAAACCAGCAGGATGAGAGGCAGCCAGCCATGTAAATACTCTTGAGAAGAGCCTCACGGACACAGATGCTGGCCTGTTCCAGGAACTGAAAGAGTGCCAGTGCAGCTTGGTGAACAGGGGATGAGGTCTAAGAGAATATAATCAGAGACCAAGGCATGTAAAGCCTTTGGATTTCATTCTAATTATAATGAGATACCCTGCAGGGTATTAAGCAGATGTTAAGATTTTATTTGCATTTTTTATATTTAAGAGTTTACTCTGCTGCTCTGAGTAGACTGGATTAGAAGAGAGCAATAGGAGGAGCAGGAAACTGGTTAGGAGGCATTCCATGGGCAAGACAGAGCTTTGGATTATAGTGGTTGCTGTGGACCCGGAGAGAAACCGGGACAAAATATAACTAAAAAGTAGAATTAACAGGAATTATGAATGAACTGGTTTGGGAGGTGAAAGAGAAGGAAGGCAAAGACTTTCAGGTTTTTAGCTCAATATCAACCAAAAGGAAGAGTAGGTAAGGAACATATTTGAAGGCAAAAATCAGGGTTCAGTATCAGACCACCACATGGTCTTTTGTGAGACCTCAAAGAGAAGACATCAAATAATAAATTGACAATCATATTTGTGATTTGTTCTGTTGATAACTTAAGACCTTTCTTGATAGTGTCTTCAGAGCAGAACTTTTTTTATTTTAATGAAGTCCAGCTTATCAATTATTTCTTTTATGGATTGGTGTTATATCTAAAAAGTAATCACAAACACAACAGTGTATAGATTTCCCCTATGTTATCTTCTAGAGATTTTATCACTTTATGTTTTATATTTAGGTATGTGATCCATTTGGAGTTCATGTTTGTAATGTATAAGTGTCTACATTCATTTTTTTTGCATGTGAATGTTCAGTTGTTCCAGCTTCATATGTTGAAAAGACTATCTTTGCTCCATTGTTTTGCTTTTCCTCTTCATAAAAGACTAGTTGGTAATATTTCAGTTGACAATATTTAAAAGGTCTATTTCTGGGCACTCTATTCCATTTCATTAACCTATTGTCTATTTTTTCACCAACACTATAGTGTCTTGATTACTATAGTGTAAAAAGAAAATCTTAACATTGGATACTGTCAGTCCTCTGACTTTATTGTTCTCCTTCAATATTATATTGGTTATGAAACAGCTTTTCAACACTCACAAACTAACTTGCTGTAATTTTTACTGAGATTGTGTTGAATTGAGAAGAACTGGTAATTTGACAATACTAAGTCTTCCTATCTATAAACATAGACTATCTCTCCATTTAATTCATTCTTTTATTTCACTTATCAGAAGACTGTAGTTTTTCTTATATAGATCTTGTATATATTTTATTAGATTAATACCTAAGTATTTCATTTTGGGGGCTCCCAATGTAAATAGTATGGTGTGTTTAATTTCAAATTCTATTTTTTCATTTCTGATATATAAGAAAGTGATTTACTTGTTATATTAATCATATATCCTACAACCTTGTAATAATCACTACTTAGTTCTAGGAAGTTTTTGTCAATTCTTTCAGATTTTCTACATAAATGTTCATAATATCTGTGAATAAAGAAAGTTATATTTTTTCCTTCATGATCTCTGTGCTTTTTATTCCATTTTCTTGTCTTACTGCATTTGCTAAAATTTTTAATATGATGTGGAAAGGAATGGTGAAAAGTCTCTGCATGATATTACATTTTCCATCAAACTAGTCCTGATTAGATCACAAGCAGGTGCAGGATTCCAGGACAGAACAGAAGAGTGCAAAGTTTTTAGAAATTCAGAATCTAAACTGGCACAACCACTCTCTTCTTTATTATATTGTCTAAAGAATATTACTAAGGGGGGAGGGAAAATGGTGGCGGAATAGAAGGACATGTCTGGAGTCTTATCAGTGGGCAGAAAGAGAGAGCAGCTGAGAGTCGCACTGGGAGTGTTTGTTGGACGAAGTGGAAATCTAGAGAGGTCTGAAAAGCTACAGCTGCAGCACCCACCAAACAGTCAGGGGACCCAGAACACCACTCACCAATCAGCGCAGAAACTCAGACTCAAAGGAGCTCCACACACCACATGTAAATGTCAGATTTTGCCTGGGATAAGACCCTTGTGTGTTGTGCTTGGTCGTGTTGTAGTTTGTGTCTTTAATCAATGTAGGAGAGAGAACTACATAACTAGACACCTGGAGAAGAAAAACCATGGGCAGACAAAGAAACAGCCCATATATGACAGAAAAACAAGTATCATCAGAAAAGGAAGTAAATGAATTAGAAGAGGAAATAGAGCTACCAGAGAAAGAGTTCAGAAAAATGGTCATAAGATGGCTGAAAAGAATGGAAGACAAAATCAACAACGTGAGTAAAAGCCAAGAGAAAATGAAGAAGAGCCAAGAGGAAATGAAGAAGAAATAAGAAGAAATGCAGAATAATCAAGAAGAAATGAAAAATGGCATCACTGCTATAAAGAACTCAATAGAAAGCATCAAAAGTAGATTAGAAGAAGCAGAGGACCGCATCAATGAGCTAGAAGACAAGGTAGGAAAAATACCCAAGTATAGCACCTTCTAGAAAAAAAAATTAAAAAGCAAGAGAGGAACCTAAGGGAACTTTGGGATAACACACACACACACACACACAAAAAAAAACAACATCTGCATAACTGGGGTTCCAGAAAGAGTGGAAACTGAGCAAGGAATAGAAAACCTATTTGAAGAAATAATGACAGAAAACTTCCCCAATATAAGAAAGAAAGAAACCACACAAATCCAAGAAGCTCACAGAGTCTCAAGCAAAATGAACCCCAAAAAATGACATCAAGGCACATTATAATAAAATTGGCAAACACTAACAACAAAGTAAGAATTTTAAAAGCGGCCAGAGAGAAACAGAAAGTTACCTACAAAGGAACCCCCATAAGACTAGCTACTGATTTCTCAACAGAAATTCATCAGGCCAGAAGGGAATGGAATGATATATACAAAGTCATGCAAAGGAAGAGTCTGAATCCAAGAATACTGTACCCAGCAAGGCTTTCAATCAAAATTGAAGGTGAAATCAGGAACTTCACAAACAAAAAGAACTAAGGGAATATATTACCACCAAACCAGCAATGCAAGAAATGTTAAGGGTCTGCTGTAAAAAAAGAAAAATATAAAGCAAAGAAGGAACTCGGAGGTAAAGACTAAAAATGGTGACAGATAAGTACCTATCAATAATAAATTTAAATGTGAACAATTATATGCTCCAATCAAAAGACATAGGGTAAGCGATTGGATAAGAAAACATGATCTACATATCTGCTGTATACAAGAAACCCACCTCAGAAAAAGATTTGTACACAGATTGAGGGTGAAGGGATGGAAGATGGTATTTCAGGCAAATGGTATTTCAGGCAAATGGAAATGAAAAAAAAGCTGGGGTTGCAATACTTATATATGACAAATTAGATTTCAAAGGGAAGGACATAACAAGAGATAAAGAAGATCACATCTTAATATTAAAGGGAACAATCCAACAAGAAGAAATAACTCTGGAAAACATATACATACCCAATTTAGGAGCACCTATATACATAAAAAAAAACTCGTGGAGGATATTAAAGGAGAGATTGACAGCAACTCAATCATAGTAGGTAACCCTACTGTCACCACTGGACAAATCTTCTAAACAAAAAATCAGTAAAGAAACATCAATCCTAAATGACTCACTAGGCCAGATGGAATTAATTGACATCTTTAGAACATTTTACCCCAAAGCCAAAAATATACATTCTTCTCCAGTGCACATGGGTCATTTTCAAAGATAGACCATATTTTGGGTCATAGGCAAAGTCTCTTCAAATTCAAGAAGATAGAAATCATATTAAGCATCTTCTCAGATCACAGTGGCATAAAACTGTAAATCAACTACAATAAAAACAATAGAAAGAAATCAAAGACATGGAGACTAAACAGCATGCTATTAAACATCGACTGGGTAACCAGAGAGATCAAGGAAGAAATAAAAAGCATCATGACAACAAATGACAATGACAATACAACAATACAAAATTTATGGGACACAGTGAAAGCAGTCTTGAGAGGGAAGTTCATAGTTACACCAGCCTACTACAAAAAAAAAACAAACACAAAACAAACAAAAAACAAACAAACAGGGAAACAATGGTAATACATTTCCTAACCCTACAACCTAAAGACTAGAAAGAGCAACAAGAAAAGCCCAATTTATACAGAAGGAAAGACATAGTAAAGATCAGAGTGGAAATAAACAACATGCAGACCAAATAAACAATTCAAAAGCTCAACAAAACCAAGAGCTGGTTCTTTGAAACAATAAACAAGATTGATGGGCCTCTAGCCAGGCTCACCAAGAAGCAAAGAGAGAATATCCAAATAAACAACATCAGAAATGAAAGAGGAGATATAACAACAGATCCCGCCGAAATACAAAGGACTGTTAAAAAATACTATGAACAACTCTATTCCAACAAATTGGACAACCTGCAAGAAATGGACATATTCCTATAAAAATATAACCTTCCAAAACTCAATCAGGAAGAATCTAAACAGCTCATTAGTCCAATAACTATGGAAGAAATTGAAGAAGCCATAAAAAAGATTCCAGCAAACAAAAGCTCGGGACCAGATAGTTACTAACATTCAAGGAACAATTAAAACCTATACTACTCAGACTATTCAAAAATATTCAAAAAGAAGGAACACTTCCAAACACCTTCTATGAAGCCAGCATCACCCTAATACCAAAACCAGATAAAGATAACACAAGGAAAGAGCATTATAGGCCAATATCTCTCATGAACATAGATGCCAAAATTCTCAACAAAATTCTAGCAAATCAGATCCAGCAGTCCATCAGAAAGATCATACACCATGACCAAATAGGATTCATCCCAGGAATGCAAGGATGGTACAATATCCTCAAAACAATAAAAGTGATAAATCACATAAACAAATTGAGAGATAAAAATCACATAGTCATATCAATTGATGCAGAAAAAGCATTTGACAAAATGCAACACTCTTTCTTGATAAAAACTCTCAGCTCTCAGCAAGGTGGGAATAGAAGGATCATACCTCAACATTATGAAAGCCATATATGATAAACCCACAACTAACATCATACTCAATGGGCAAAAACTAAAACCATTTCCCCTAAGAAAAGGAAAAAGACAAGGATGCCCAATCTCACCTCTCCTGTTCGACATAGTACTGGAAGTATCAACCATTGCAATTAGACAAGAAGAAAAAATAAAAGGCATACAAATTGGAAAAGAAGAAGTAAAGCTGTCCTTATTTGCAGATGACATGATACTGTACATAAAAAACCCAAAGCACTCTATCCCAAAACTAATTGAGTCAATAAATGATTCTGCAATGTAGCAGGATACAAAATTAATGCCAAGGAATCTGTGGCATTTCTATACACTAACAGTAAAATTACAGAAAAAGAGACTAAAAAAGCAATCCCATTTATCATCATATCAAAAAAAAATTAAGATACATAGGAATAAACATACTAAAGAGGTAAAAGACCTATATGCAGAAAACTACAGGACACTGAAAAAAGAGATAGAGGAAGATGTTAACAGATGGAAGAGCATACTATGCTCATGGATTGGGAGAATCAATATCATTAAAATGTCCATATTACCCAAAGCAATCTATAGATTCAATGCACTACTCATTAAAATACCAAGGATGTATTTCATAGACCTAGAAAGAGTTCTTCAAAGATTCATCTGGATCAAAAAGAGACCCTGAATAGCCACAGCAATCCTGAGAAAGAAGAATAAATAGGTGGCCTCTCAATACCAGATTTTAAGCTATATTACAAAGCAACTGTTCTCAAAACAGCCTGTACTGGCACAAGAACAGACATATAGACCAATGGAATAGAATAGAGAATCCAGATATCCACCCAAACCACTACGCTCAATTAATATTTGACAAAGAAGGCATGAACATACAATGGAACCAAGATAGCCTCTTCAATAAATGGTGTTGGGAAAATTGGACAGATAATGCAGAAAAATGAAACTGGACCACCAACTTACACCAAATACAAAAATAAACTCTAAATGGATACAGGACTTAAACATTAGACGGGAAACCATAAAAATATTAAAGGAATCCGCAGGCAGCAGAATCTCAGACATATGTCGAAAGAACTTTTTGACTGATACTGCTCCAAGGGCAATGGAAGCTAAAGAAAAAATAAACAAATGGGACTACATCAAAATAAAAAGCTTTTGCACAGCAAAAGAAACCATCAACAAAACAACAAGAAAGATCACTGTATGGGAGAACATATTTGCAAATGTTATCTCTGATAAAGGTTTAATCTCCAACATCTACAGCCAACTTATACAACTTAATAAAAGGAAGATAAACGATCCAATAAAAAAATGGGAAAGGATCTAAATAGAACCTTTTTGAAAGATAACAGAAGGAAAGCCAAGAGACACATGAAAACATGTTCAAAGTCACTAATTATTTGGAAGATGCAAATCAAAATGACAATGCAATACCATCTCACACCTGTCATAATAGCAATCATCAACTAATCAACAAATGACAAGTGTTGGTGAGGATGCGGAGAAAAAGGAACCCTCATGCACTGCTGGTGGGAATGCAGACTGGTGCAGCCACTGTGGAAAATAGTATGGAGTTTCCTCAAAAATTAAAAATGGCACCCCCATTTGACCCAGCAATCCCACTCTTAGGAATATATCCTAAGAAATTAGAAACACCAATCAGGAAGGATTTATGTACCCCTATGTTCATAACAGCACAAATTACAATAGCTACAATTTGGAAACAGCCTAGGTTCCCATCAGCAGATAAGTGGATCAAAAAACCATGGTACATCCACATATTGGAATTCCATGCTGTCATTAAAAAGAAGGAATTCTTACCATTTGTAGCAACCTGGATGGAACTGGAGAGCCTTATGCTAAGTGTAATAAGCCAGTCAATGAAGGAGAAATACCACATGATCTCACTCATTTGTGGATAATAAAGATCATTATAAACTGATGAACAAAAGCATAGATTCAGAGGTAGTAAAGCATCAAACAGAATGTCAAATTACAGCAGGACGATTAAGGAGAGGTAGGATAGATAAGAGATCAACCAAAGGACTTGTATGCATGCATATAAGCATAACCAATGAACATAGAAACTGTGGGCGGGGTGCGATATGCCTCGGAGGGGGTTGGGTGGCAATGGGAATATATGTATACATGTAATACAATAAAAATAATTTATAAAAATAAAGAATATTATTAAGATGGCCCAAATACAGGAATAATTAAATAGACCCATGCCTCAAAGGCAGGAGTTTGCAAAGTCACATTGCAGAAGGCAGACTGAAAGGAAGCCATTAATTTGAAGCTCTTAGTACCAAACTACCTCAAAGGTTAAAAGTGTCTTTTAGGTAAAAAATATTTTTTGTAAGAAAATGTTGAGGATGCAACAGGACGAAGATATAATATTATGAGTTTATTTTATTCAAATTGAACCTATACATCAGTGTCATGTGTTGTGATTTTGCCCAGTGAGAAAGAAGAGTTAATCTACAGAGAGGCTTTTAGAAATAGTTTTTATGGTCAGAAAAAGAAACAAGGAAAGGATGGCCCCAATCCTGCTTGATGTCATTGTATCACCATGCAGCCTCCATGGAACTGCAGCAACCATCTTATAACCCCATGGAGAAAAATGCCTCCATAATAAACACGGCAGAGACAAGATAGAAAAATCTGTGTTTGTCATAATTTCACTATATTTTCCAATTAACCTAGTGTGGAGCAGCTTGACTCTACATGGCAATACAATTTTTTACATTTCATCTTTTTGGGATTGGAACTTTTCTGTTACATATAGCAGAAGGTATTATAGCCAAATAATACACCCTAAACACAAATTTCTTCATTGTGAACTCCTGTAAAAAATAATTTGGATAGAATGTTTAAACATCAAACTGATCCTACTTAACAGAGGGGACTCAGCATTTTAGAATGATGAGATCACTGTAACTAAATTATTTTAGTAGTTATCATGAAGTTAGACAAACAAAAACCATCAGAATGAGGTATAAACTTGTCTTCAAAGCACTGATATTATTATACTGAAATATTTTCATTTTGGTGCCAATAAAGACAAAATAATGCAAAGTTGTAAGTTAGTGATTTCTAGACTCAAAATTATTTTTCTTTTTATAATTGAAACAAATATTTCTCTATTGATATTGTACATTAAAAAAATTAGGTGACATGTAGAGAGTAAAATATGTTTCAGATCAGAGGCAATGTACTTAATAATCACGCTAAAAAGTGTGCACCCATTCCTACCCCCTGAAGCTGCTATTGATCATAGCAGCTTGAACCGAACACAGATCACATTCAAGAGATTCACTGAAAGAAAATTAAGCAGCAAAAAGTTATTCTTTGAAATTCTCACTTGTTATCCTTACTACTTATGACCAATAGCAGCTATAACCAATTGCTATAATCAATTGCCATTGATTAAAACACCAACATTGTTGGTGATGACAAAATAGGAAATTCTGAGTTACTTGCAGAAAATCTTGCAGAATAATATAGAAAAATACCATGAGTTGTGATCTGAGAATTGGCAATGTTCTGCCATTCAACTATGTGACCTTGAGCACATCCCCTTCTATCTCTGGTCTTCATGTACAATAAAGGTTTGTGGACAGATGAACCTCGCAGTCCTTTTCAGCTCTCCCATTTTATTACCATCATTACTATCACAAATATAGGATAGATAGCACATTTTGATTATGTCCTAGGAACTGGGCTAAGTGCTTTATAGCCCCATGAGACAAGAATTATTTTCCCATTCTAAAAATGGAAAAATTCAGTCTCAGAGAAGTTAATTGATTTGCTCAGTACACTAGCTGGAATGTTTCTAATTTCATTTTCCAGATTGCTTATTTCTAGTCACCAAAAAATGACTAGGTATAGGACATGCCTAAAACATATTCCAATGGACCTCTGGTGTGATACTTTGCTCTCAAAAATTACTATAATAACAACATAAACTGATGAACAAAAATAGATCCAGAGACAGAGAAGCATAGAACTGACTGTCAAACCCCAGAGGAAAGTCAGGGGAGGGGCTAGTAGGCAAGCAATCAACCAAAGGACTTGTATGCATGCATATAAGCATTGCCAATGGACACAGTCACTAGTGGGTGAAGGCATTTGCTGGGGACAGATGGGGTGGAAGTGACCAGAGAGAGGTCAATGGAAAAAAAATAATAATGTTGTAATTGCTATGCATCACCCTCCCTCCGACCCATGCATAGCTATTACAATATTATTTTTTTCTTGAAATATTAGGGGGACAACTCTGTAAAGTATGTTTGTCTAACCACTATATTGTGCATCTGAAACTAATACAGAACAATATTGAATGTGAACTATAATGGAAAAGATGATTGAAAATTGTGTGTTATATATTTTTCATCATCATCATCATAACAAAAAATACATTAATGAAAAAAATTACAGATACCTGAGCTATGTCAGTACATATTTAACAAAACTAGAAAAATTTTCTTTAAGCCATGTTTGTCAAATTATAAAAGTGGTAAGATCAATTTTCAAATTTAATTATCTTTTTTAATCAATATATACTGTTTGTTTATTAATGATAAATATCTTTGTAATTTTGTCCATTATACTTTAAATGTGCATCTGTCTTTCAATTAATTTTATAAATTGTTTTTTATGGTCAACAACAAAAAGAACTTTTGAAATAAGGAGTATATCATTTGATTTTCTGACTTTTTTAAGTTCTTACTTCACTTAAGAGTTGGATATCCAACATATATATCATTTTATTTAAAAAAAATGAGAGCCTTCTGTAGACACCACCCACTTGCCATTGTAATGGAATCACTGGTTATATATACCCTTCTAAAAAGAAAAAGAGGATACTCAATTGCCTACTATAACTGTGATAGCAAGAAGGCAGTTACAATTGGAACCTAGAGAAACAATACATAAATGCCATCCACTAAAGTAACAGAGAGAGAGAGAGATTTTAGGCATAATAGATAAAGCAGTAGAGATACTAAACAACCCCAGTCCTTATTTCGAGCAGACGAGAAAGAAGGCAATTTACACTCAGAAGTACCATCTCAGGAGAAATCTTTTGTTGAAGGATGACTCATATTATGCCTTTTACAAGTTTCTTTTGCTCTCTGTCCAGAAGAACAAAGAAAGGTGAATATAAGACAAAAAGCAAAAAGTGTTTAGCCAGCCTCAGGCAAGAAGAAAACAAATAATGATGACTTTGCCAGTGACAATTATATATGCGTTTATATATAGTGAAGTTTCAGAAAGCAAGATATGAAATTGATATTTCCTTTGGAAGTTTACTTTTCCCTAGGAAATCAGATTTATACTCACAGTTAGTTATCATATGTTGGTGGAGATTACAAAATAAAGATGATCTCATAAAATATGATTGCTGTGTTATAAGCTATTTTAATGTATAGATTTTAAGAGATTTTTCATCTTTACAATTTCTTGCTAATGTTTTTATGTCTAATATAAAGTTGTACCAGGCATATAATTCTGTCACCCAAATTTATTAGTACTCAAGAAGAAAAAAGAGGAGGGCTGATTTTTCTGTTTCTACTAATAGAAATTTATGTGGATAAAACTGTGTGCTCTAAAAGAGACAGATAGACAGAGGGAAGAAAGACAGAAAGACAGATTAAGATTGATTCCTCTACTCCTGATTGACAGTTGTATGTCTGGTTGAGCTGGGTTTATTTTCTATAAGACAAGTAAATATCCACATGTTCTGTGCTTGTTCCTGTTTAAAAGATACAAGAACAAACACTTCTGAGTATCGTGAACACAAAACCCAGTCAAAGAATGAGTAGAATTAGTATCCTGGGGCTGTGGAAAGTTTAATCACATATGTGTTTATCTCAGCAGTATAATCCATAAAGTGTGCAGCCCACACAATGTGCAGAATCATTACTTCTACTATAAGGGAACAATATTTTTGAAGTTACAATGTTGTGATACTTGTGGCAGGTCTGGTAGATTGAAAAGGTAGTAAAAGCCCATGGGAGGATAATAATGCTTCCTTTTTATGAAGAAATCCATATAATGAAAGAAACTGTGGTATAATGCATCAAATTCTTAATACTCCAATGACTATCTCTATTATACATTTAAAACAGGTATCTTTGACACGTTTTCCTGCCTTTGCTTCATGTGTTTAGGGAAAACAAATAAGCTGAGGTTTCACTCTCCTTACTAAAAATGAATTTCTTTATATAACTAAAATAATAAAACAAAAATGAAAGCAACAACAGCCAAATCAAAAGAGAACAAAGAATTTAATTTTTAAGGTCCTTGTCCTATATTTTTGACATTTTTTCATTGGAGAGGTTTGTATCAGAATCCAAAAGTACAATGTTCAACACCATATACATATCCAAATTCCCAAAGAAATTGATAAGTTTCCCTAATGAATTAGTTTAAATGGTAATAATAATTCCAATCAACATTTTAGACTAACTGTTATGTACTAAGCACTATTGTAGAATTCCCTACATGTCTTATTTATCAAATCCTCACAATAACCATTTAAAGCAAGATACTATTAATTTGAAAATGAGGAACTGAGGTTCAAAGAAATTAAGTGACTTTTCCAGATCATGAAAATAGTAAATTATAAAACAACTCTAAAACTCATCTATTTATCCACATATCATGCTGATTTTCAAAGTAACCCGTTCAAAGAAGAAAACAGATCTCAAGATTCTTTAATCCACTGAAACCGATTTGGCTCAGTGGATAGAGGGTCAGCCTGCAGATGGAAAGATCCCGGGTTCAATTCTGGTCAAGGGCATGTACCTTGGTTACGGGCACATCCCCAGTAGGGGGTGTGCAGGAGGCGGCCGATGGATGTTTCTCTCTCAATGATGTTTCTAACTCTCTCTCTCCCTCCCTTCCTCTCTGTAAAAAATCAATAATATATATATATATATATATTTTTTTTTTAAAAAAAGATTCTTCAATCCAATCTGGGGTATGTGTGGCATTCCAAACATAGTCATTTGTGTGTTTGATCAAATAATTATCCAATAGAATCATTAATATCTAGAAATCAATATGTGGACTGGAGAATCAGATTAGGTTAATGGTAACCTATCACTGTCAACTCTTCCACCATGATGTAACATTTGTCAGCTCTTTGTTGAATACAAGTTCAATAGCAATATATCTAAGCAGTTTTATATTATAAAAGTATTATCTATTATATAAATCATAATAGCTTTTAAATTTCTATCTAGAGAAAAATTATTTAATCTGAAAAACTATTCATGTATACTTTAATTAGACACTGAAAGTTGTGTTGTACAATCAGTTTCTCTCTTTGGGTGGCTACCTGGAAGCTAAGAACTAAGAACCTTTTCTTAATTATGTGAACATTTTTAGTTTAGGTTTCCTAGTATAATATTTTTTTCTGTTATGATACTATGAGGTATTAGTGAACTAACAGGATGGCTATTCATCTTCAAGAGAATTCCCTAATAGTCCACTTGTTAAAAAGTACTGAGCTGAGATTACACTCTCTCATCTACTCAATTTGGTGGACACTGAGCAGTTACAGCGCATAAATGCTTCCAGGTGAGTCTAATGTTCATCCAGAATCTAGAACTATTAACACAGAGCATCTCAGATCAAGAGTTAAACAGAATGCATTAGGATTGCTGTAGGAGTAGTTTCAGCTGAGAATAAAACATCAGAGACCCACTGTGTTGCTAACCACCTTGTCTCAGAACTTGCTAAAACAAAGTATTACAGAAAATGTTAAATATGAATCCACACACCACCATCCTTTTATCTAAGGGGGCTAGAAACAGCCTAAAGAACACTGCCTTTTTTGTGTAGCAGAATGTGGAGCACCATCATCAGTCTCTAGTACTCATCTTATTAGGAAGGAGAAGGGGTCATGCAATTCATTCCCTCAGTAGAGGGGGGGTAGAGGCACTTTCATATTTCCCTGCTACTTGTAGAAAGTTGAGGCATTTATATTGATTTGCTAAGTCATTTGTTGAGTCATTAAAGCTGCCAGAAGAGGGGAAATGTGAAGGTTAAAGCAAGTAAAGTAAGAGCAAGCATGGCTAAGATTTATGAGAGTCTCTTCAATCAAGAGGAAACATGGTGAGTGCTCAAGAGTTAAGAGAACCCTAGAAACAAGAGGTTTCATCTTTCTAATCTTTGGTAACAATACAACTTTCTGTGGCACTGTGCACAACGAAGTTGAGCAGAGTCCCCATAGGACCATAACTATACTGCAGCTAAGAGTAAGAACCTGGACTCTTGTCACTTAGAGAATCAATAGTAAATTTCACACAAGTACACTAAAGATCAATAGGGAGTGAATAGCAAACTCACCTTCCACTGACCTCCCACAAATGCAGATATCCCCGGCCACCCACACCAGCATACAGGCGCACATCCTCAGTCTAGGAAAAGAGGGGGAAATCAGGCCCAGGAGGAAAAAAAAGAGTGTGAGAATGTGAGCTTGAACCTTGCAGATTTATACTTTCAGAAACTTCCTAATATCTACCTACATTATGTTGAATTGATACTGTTATAATAATCTGGGTATTATTTAAGAAGAAAAGGTAAGATTATATAGAAATGGCATTTATACAGTTTTGCCAGAAAGCTGCAGTCAACATTCTCCAATTCTGTTCTCATAGATCAATGAGGGAAGGAACTGAACAATACATGAATGCCCAGTAAGGTCTGGGTGATATAGGAAGATGTTTACCTGTCAATCACACCTAGGAACAAGTCAACAGGCACAATAGGCATGGCCACTGCAAGCAAGGAAAGATTTGATACTTAAGCTCCTGAACACGGGAGTCTCTCTCTCTCTCTCTCTCTCTCCTCACGCCCGATTCAGGGTTTACATGCTCTCAACTCACATGGCCCACAGCCATGTGGAATCCACATAATGAACTAATGGACTGTGATTAGCCTAATGCTGTATCAGACTCAATTCCACCATGGAACAGACACCCTGGACACTGGCCCGACTTTTATCTCTACTGAACCCCCAGCTTCACATTTCCAGGACTGGTTTAAAGACAATGGGACTTTGCAATCCAAGAAATATAATTCTATGCAAATAAAAACCATTCATTCTCCCATTGGAGTCTTAGAAATTTCATTTTCTAAAGATATTTCAAGAGGCAACCCACTCCCACTACTGTCAGGGAAATTGGACCCACTGTTTTCTCTGGCAACAGAAGTTAAAACTGATCTTATAAATTGGTAAGGGACTGATATTACAATTCTCTAAGAATTTCAAATAAGAACACTTCATGTTTGCACATTAATATCTCAGTGGTAACTATTCAGCAAAACTTCTCCATAAATGTGGCATTCTTCTTTTCCATTTGTGCTTCAAAATTTTTAGATATTTTCTTATTTTTCATGTTACTCATGTTTCAGGAGTTGGTTTTAATTTTTTATTTAATACTCTTTAATTAAAAGCTGTTTCAAATGACTTTTTTAGAAGGTTATAATATATAAATAACATTCTGACATTTATTTTTATCACAATGAGTAATATAATATGTAACCAGAAAGTATCTATTGAACAATTAAAAGTCATGGCTAGTAGTCATGTCCTAGGTCAAATTTTACCTTAACTGAGCCTATCTATTGTCCTTCTGCATGTAAAATAATATGCCTTTCGAATTCAGAGTAATCCCCTTTTACCAGACCCCTCAGGATACAATTTCCAACCAGAACTTGATACCACAGAACCCCTTATTGTTATTTATTCTGCGTACCACATCTATGTGCTGCAAAAGTTAATTGTTAACTGTCCTATACCCACCAATGTGAAAAAAGAATGTATTTTGTTTATTTTTTATCCGATGTAAGACAGTTCTCCACTTTCCTAATCTAGCACCAATAGATTTCATGTATCCTCCTTATGTATTCCTCTTTTGCTCTGGTGTATACAATAAATTGGTAAAACAGCCATTTTCCAGAGCATTTTCTCAATTAGTTGAGATTTTGCTTCCTAGCAATTGGCATCACTTAAACTCAAATAAACACATAACAATTATCTACAGGTTTGGAAGTTCCTTAGGTCGATAAGACATATCTGTATCAAATATGTGTCTTGCATCAAACTAATTGTGATTTTGAGTAAGATATTTAATCTAAGATTTAGTTTCTTCATCTATATTCAGAAAACTGGTAGACACTTAATAAGGCTGTTGGGAACATCACACATGATAATTAATATGAAAAGTTTAGGACTCTGGACAGTAGTACTAAGTACTCCATAAAGTCAACTGTGAGTTATTATTATTTCTTCCAATGAGACAGTAATGGTTCAAAATGAAAGGCTTTAACAGTACAGAATATAAAAATCTAAAACCTAAATAGAAGACAGGAAAAATCTTAAGTTCTCTAAAACATGTTAAGTTTTTATGAGTCCCTACTACCTCTTTGTCTTTAATCCTTTCTGCAAAGTAGGGATGAAATAAAGACTATTGTGAAAATACAAATTTTATTATATTATGGAGGAAGAAGAAACTTTATCTCAAAGCTCTTTTATTCGCTCTAAAGATTAAATTCACATGAGGCAGATTAATAAGAGAAATTAACCAAATTTAATGCATATATATGCATAAGAATCCTACATACATGAGAGAGTCAGGAACCATACATATGTGAGAGAATCAGAAAATGAAATATATATGACATTTTGAACTATGGGGCTTCAGAGAGGAGGAAGGTCATAATAGGAAGATAAGAAGAGCAGATGTTCAGTAATAAAAACTTTGTCTTGCCCTACAGATAGGTCAAAAAAAGGTTATCTCTGATAATCTCTTATGAGCAATGCTCATAATTTAAATCATTCTAGGTTGTTAAGGGGGGAGCTTCAGCTGAGCCCCCAAGGTCTCAGTTGCTTTTTTTAAATGTTTTTTTATTTTTTAATTAATTTTTATACATATCTCCCCATTGTCCCCCGTCCCTCCCAGGCATACCCCAACCCCCCAATGTCTATGTTCATTGGTTATGCTTATATACATGCATACAAGTCCTTTGATTGATCTTTTATCTACCTCACCTAACTTTAATCTTCCTGCTGTACTTTCACAGTCTGTTTGAAGCTTTACTGCCTCTGTATCTATCCTTTTGTTCATCAGTTTATAATGTTCTTTATTATCCACAAATAATGAGATCATGTGATGCTTCTCCTTCATTGACTGGCTTATTTCACTAAGCATAAGCTCTCCAGTTCCAACCAGGTTGCTGCAAATGGTAAGAATTCCTTCTTTTTAATGACAGCATAGAATTCCATTGTGTAGATGTACCACAGTTTTCTGATCCATTCATCTGCTGATGGGCACCTAGGCGGTTTCCAAATTGTAGCTATTGTAAATTGTGCTGCTATGAACATAGGGGTGCATAAATCCTTTCTGATTGGTGTTTCTAATTTCTTAGGATAAATTCCTAAGAGTGAGATTACAGGGTCAAATGGGAGATCCATTTTTAGTTTTTTGTGAAAACTCCATACTGTTCTCTACAGTGGCTGTACCAGTCTGCATTCCCAGCAACAGTGCACAAGGGTTCCTTTTTCTCCACATTCTTGCCAACACTTGTCCTTGGTTGATTTGTTGATGATTGCCATTCTGATGGGTGTAAGATGGTATCGCATTGTCGTTTTGATTTGCATCTCTCAGATGATTAGTGACTTTGAACATTTTTTCCTGTGTCTCTTGGCCTTCCTTCTGTCACCTTTCGAAAAGGATCTATTTAGGTCCCTTGCTCATTTTTCTTTTTATTGGATCATTTATCTTCCTTTTATTAAGTTGTATGAGTTGGCTGTAGATTTTGGAGATTAAACCTTTATCAGTGATAACATTTGCAAATATGTTCGCCCATACAGTGATCTTTCTTGTTGTTTTGTTGATGGTTTCTTTTGCTATGCAAAAGCTTTTTATTTTGATGTAGTCCCATTTTTTTATTTTTTCTTTAGCTTCGATTGCCTTTGAAGCAGTATCAGTGAAGAAGTTCTTTCGGCATATATCTGAGATTGTGCTGCCTGTGGATTCCTCTGGTATTTTTATGGTTTCCCTTCTAATGTTTAAGTCCTGTATCCATTTAGAGTTTATTTTTGTATTTGGTGTAAGTTGGTGGTCCACTGGGTGGCAGTGTTTTGGAATTGATCTCTGAGACAAAGCACAGGATCTCTCTAGGCTGTGCTCAGATCCTGCTACTCTGTGGTTCTCAAAGCCAGTTTGTGGGGATTTTGCAGCCGGGACACTGTAATAACTCCCAGGCTGTCCCTCTGCCTCAGATAAAAACAAGATGTTTTCCAGAGCTCCCCTCTGCCAACAGCTTGGAGAGTTTGCCTCCACACTATGGATCACGCCCTGCCCACTTCCGCAGCCTGGATCCCACAGTGTGTGCGTCTCTGTTCTTTGGGGGTAGAAGACCTCACCCTATCCCAGGCGAAATCTGACCTTTTTGTGTGCCATGTGGATCTTTGAATCCGCTTCCCGCGTGTCTGCGTTTTTTGGAGAGCAGTGTTCTGGGTCCCTGGCTGTTCGGTGGGTGCCTCAGCCAGTCGCAGCTTTCAGACCTCCGAAGACATCCACCTCCCTCTTATCCCAGGTGAAATCTGACCTTTCCGTGTGCCGTGTGGATCTCTGATTCGGCCGCGTGTCTGCGCCAATTGGAGAGTGGAGTACTGGGTCCCCGGGTCCTCCGCTGCCCTGTGGGTGCCCCAGATGCAGGCTTCAGACTGCCGCAGACATCCACCTCCCTCTGCAAGATGGCGGGGTCTCTGCGTTCGCGCTGGTGGCTCCAGCAGACAAAATCCCTGTGGCAGTGGGGTTGCTTGGCCAGGAGAGCCCCATCCAGCAGTCCCCCACTTTCTCCTGGAGGATAACTGACTCTTAACTTGCCAACAAACACTCCCAATGCTACTCTCAGCCACTTTCTCTCTGCCCAGTGACAAAGCTCCGGACACGTCTGTTAACTCCACTGCCATTTTTCTCCCCCTCTCAGTTGCTTTTATCTCAAAACAATCCATCAACAAACAAAAAGTGCTGGTGAAGATGTGGAGAAAAAGGAACCCTGGTGTACTGCTGGTGGGAATGCAGACTGGTGGAGCCACTTTGGAAGACAGTATGGAGTTTCCTCAAAAAGTTAAAAATAGAATTCCCATTTCACCTAGTAATCCCACTTATAGGACTATATCCCAAAAAAACAGAAAGATCAATCAGAAAGGATATATGTACCCCTATGTTCATAGCAGCACAATTTACAATAGCTAAGATTTGGAAAATAACCTAAGTGCCCATCAGCAGTGGATTAAAAAACTGTAGTACATCTCTCTACACAATGAAATACTATGCCTCTATAAAAATAGAAGGAACTTTTACCATTTTCAACAGCATGGATGGAATTTGAGAGCATTATGCTAAGTGAAATAAGCCAGTTGGAGAAAGATAATATCACATGAAATCACCTCACTCATATATAGTATATATAATGATCAACATAAACTGATGAACAAAAATAGACCCAGAGACAAATGGCAGAGGAGGTTGGGAGGAGGGGGCATGGTTTAGAGATCAACCAAAGGACTTGTATGCATGTATATTATCATAACCAATGGACACAGGCACTGGGGCAGTGGGAGCTTGCCTTCAGGGGTGGGAATGGCTGGGGGTGGGAGGTCAATCAGGGAAAAAAGAGACAAATGTAAAATTTTAGACATATATATATCAACTGTAAAAAAAAAAAAAAACAACAACTCAACAATCCATATACCACAGAAGCACATATTGAAGTGACCCCTGCAATATTTACATGACTACCATGGTGCTTGGCACACAGTAGGCTTCCATAGGTATAATCGCTACCTGTCAAAAACCTCTCCCTTCAAAGTTAGGAGAGATAGGACTAAAAACTATTTGGATTAAAATGTAAATGTGAGGTCTTAATTATTTAAACATTCAAAGAAAGTCAATTATACTGTATTTCCATTAAAATGAAAATGTGCATTTACATTCCTACAGGGGTAGATATCATAAAGAAATGGGTTGCAGAGAACAGAGAAAACAACAGTGGGGTCCTTGAGACCATGATAGGAAAAAAGATAAAGTGTGGCTGTGGGTGTTGAACTAAGATGCTTTTTGAGAAGAAAAAAAAAAGAATTAAATAGAAGTTATTAGGATGTGCTTCAACAACGTGGGAAGTAACAGTTATAGAGGCAGAGAAAAGAGTCATTCTACAAGGAATGAGCTTCTCTGAGAATAATAGATGGCATCTGCCTTGGAGGGAGGGAAGAATACAGTCTCTTTGTCACCATAATTGAAAGGGGTAAATTGGAACCATGATTGACAAAGCTTCAGTTTCTCAGAGGAAGAAAGCTGGTTGAAAGTGATACAGTGTTAGTTTCTTGGGGTGCTATAAAAGTTACCACAGCCCTAGCTGGTTTGGCACAGTGGATAGAGTGCTGGCCTGCAGACTGAAGGATCTTGGGTTCAGGTCTGATCAAGGGCACTTGTCCAGATTGTGGGCTTGATCTCCAGTAGGGGACGTGCAGGAGACAGCCAATCCATGATTCTCTCTCTTCATTGATGTTTCTCTCTTTCCCTCTCCTTTTCTCCCTGAAATCAATAAAAATAGATACTTTTTTTTCAAAAATTACCACAAATTTGGAAGCTTAAATTAACAGAAATTTATTCTCTCACAGTTCTGTAGGTGAGAAGTCCAAAATAAAAGTGTCAGGAGGACCATACTTCCTCTGCAGGCTCCAGAGGCAGATCTTTATTCACCTCTTCCAGCTACTGGTGGACATTGGCATTGGTAGCTTCTGGAAATATCACTCCAAACTCAGTTTCTGTCTCTTTCATCACCTTGCCTTCTCCATGTGTGTTTTCTCTTCTATCGCTTATAAAGACTGTAGACAAAAAGGGGCCACATACTAACCCTGACAAGCTCAAGAGAGGCTTGCAAGAGGACTGATAAACTCAGAGACAAAAGTAATCACATAGGATGATTTAAAATTAAAACGTTTTAAACTAGAAGCACTTTATGGTGGATATTCATGTTCTAGCCTAGAATCTTCCCTGATAAAGGCTCATCTTCACCTTAACAAACCTGTCGATATTTTGCATCTAGGATAACATATCTGATAAGCATGCCTTTGTATAAACAAATTACCATTTTTCTAGAACTCTCAAAATACAGGTACCACTAGAGCAGAGAACACAAATACCCTCAGTGTCATTGCCATCATGTTAATTGTTGACTGTTAACTGTTTTGTAGCCCCTGTGTGACAGATATGTCCATCATTTCACTTTTTATCCAGTCACAGAGATTTCCTGCTTTGCTTTCTGTGCCTTTCTAATCTATCACCAATGGATTTCATGTTAACATACTTGCAACTTCTCTTATTGTTGTTAATGTATAAAATAAACTACAAAACTACCATTCTCTGGAGTGTTTTCTAAATTTGTTGAAATTTTGCTTCCCAGCAATTGTGGTAAGTCTGGCGCAAATAAACTCATAAAAATTCTCCACCAAGTTTGAACATTTCTTATATTGACAAAACCCTTGTCATTAGACTTAAGGCCCACCTAGATAATCCAAGTTAATTTCAGCTCAGGATCCTTCAAAGACCCTTTTCCTCATGTAACCATAAGGTAATATTCACAGGTTCCAGGGATTTGGAACTTATCTTTCTAAGGTCTGAAATTTAAACTATGACAGTCCACATTCTAGCCTTGAAATTCATGTCTGTTATATGTAAAAAGTACATTCAACTCATCTCAACATTTCCCAAAATGTCAACCCATTACGGCATCAATTGTAAATCTAAAATCCCATGTAAATATTATGAACTCAAAAGTCCCAAATCTCATCTTCTAAATCATGTCTGAGTAATATCCTAAGTATGATTCATTCTGGGGCAAAATCCTACATCTGTGGACCTGTGAAACGTAGAAACTGGTTACCTACTCTCAAAGTACAATAATAGAAAAAGCATAGAATAACAATCTTAGACATTTCCATTCTAATAGTGAGAAACTGGAAGGGAGGGAAGGGGTAACCTATCTAAAGAAAATTTGAAATGAAGCAGGGGAAATTCCCTGAGATTTTAGGGTCTGAGAATAGTCCTCTGTGATTCTAGGCTCCACTCATTAGACCTGTGATTTTGCAATTTGGACCAGCTTCTCAGAGGTCCCAGTGACAGGTTGGTAAGCCTTGAGCCTGAAGCTTATTTTTCTGCCTCAAGGGGGTGGGGAGTATGGTAGCAGTCTCTGTGGTCACAGCTCTGCCCTTGAAGTTGTAGACAAAGAAGATGGTTCTATGGAGAGTATCCTTGTAAGGTGATCTGATCATAAATTCCTAACTGGGAAGGTCATAGTGGGCAGTCATGCCCCTAGTATCTAGCTTTTAACAAAAAGGCTTATCTTTGCCTCAAGCAAGCTCTGTCAATTGTTCTGTGCATCTAGGTTAACATACCTTTAAAATACCCCGTCAGACACCTTCTTCTAATATCTGACTAGCCAAAAGAGAGCACATAATTTTAACAGTCTGTAATCCATTCCCAACTTGCTCTCTCCCACATTCATATGATCTCCCTTATGTTCTGTCCTGAACCACAAATGCATAAAAAAACTACAAGCTGTTATTCTTCAAAGTATTTGAGATATTGCTTTCTGGTAATGATAAGTTTTGGCACAAGTAAAGTCTTATAAAAATTTGTACAGGTTTGGACATTTCTTACATCAACAGTCATTCTTTTTTTTTTTTTTTTTTAGGCTAGCACATATTTTTCTGCAAGTAGCTCTATCAAAACCTTCCTGCCTACTAACTCCTGGAAGTCCAACAGCTTTCTATGCATCCTGTCTCTGTTCCTCTTAGTCCAGGCTGGTAATAGGCCTGCTGGTAGAAAATTCTTAAAAACTGGGTGGATCTCTGTGTATGTCAAGGGGATTCATGTCATTTCAAGGGAGAGTTCTCCACAGATCTTTCCTGGATAACTCCATCTCTATTTCTGGCTTCCCTGAGATTGTGTGACCCCACTAAGTCACACATCTAATCTCTTCAAAAAAAGTTGGTTCACACCTTTGGCTTCTCTCCAGAGCATGGACTCCTATCAGAGTATCTCCCAATGTGTGCATTTATTCTTTAGTCTGGATAGGCTGCAAATTTCTCAAAAGATCAATTGCTAATTTCTTTTGTCTTAACAGTTTCTTCTTGAATTTATTTTCCTCTTACATTTTATTGTAACCAGGCCACACCTTTAATATGTTGCTCAGAAATCTCCTCAGTTAAATATCAAAGACCTTCATATAAAATTCTATTCTCCAAAGATTGTAGAACACAAGTCAGCCAAGTTTGCTTCCATTCATATAACAACAATCAACTTTCCTCCAGTTTAGAATAGGATGCTCATTTTCTTCTGAGTTTTTCCCAGAAACACTTTTAACATCAACATTTCTCTCAACGCTCTGCTTATGACAACCTATGACAAAAGTTTTATCATTTGTACTTCTCACTTAATGAATTTAAGCTTTTCTATCATGAGTCTCATAATGCTCCCAACCTTTATCCATGATCTAATTCTAAAACCTCTTCCACACTTTGAGGCAGTAGTTACAGCAGCACCCTACTTCCTGTTGCTAAAACCTGTATTACCATAGCTTCCTATGCATGCTGCAATGAGTCATCACAACTTCAGAAATTTGACTAAACAGTGGAAAAATCAATCACTATAATGAACACTGACCACCAGGGGGCATATGCTCAATGCAGGAACTTCCCCCTTGGTGGTCAGTACACTCCCACAAGGGGAGTACCACTCAGCCAGAAGCTGGGCTCACCAATGGGCTCACAGCTGGTGAGTGTAGCACTGGTGGCAGAAGCTTCTCCCACCTCTGTAGCAGCACTAAGAATGTCTGGGAAGCAAGCCTAAGCTGTTAGTTGGACATTCCCCAAGCCTTCCTGGATTGCAAGAGAGCACAGACCAAGCTGAGGAAACCCCTCCCCTGGTCCTAGTGCATGAATTTCATGCACCTTGCCTCTAGTATATGTATAAGAGTACACATTAGAATATCTGGAAAAACCACACTCTAAGGTTCTGGGCCTAGAAAAATGGGGAGGGGATAACTTGTGAATAAAAGCAAAATCAGAACAGCAAACACCCCTCTGAGTTTGGCCAGTGATCAGCTGCCTGGACACCTGAGCAGCACCTGTGCTTTACGCTAATGTATCCTATCTTCTTTTAGTCACTACTAGTGCCACAGACCACAGCAATGTTCAGTTGTGCACTTCAGGCAATATGTGCATCAGGAAAGGTTGGGAGAGTAAAGAGTGGCACAAAGAAGAAGCGAGACTAAACTGAGGAAAAGTCTAAAACTTGGAGGAATGTGTGTGATGAGGTCTAACCTTATGCTCTGGAACAGTAGAGGGGGAAATAATAGAAAATATTCAAAGAGCTTATAAAGAAAGGGAAGTCATCTGACTTGACATGTTTTTGCACTTTTAATCATACCATCTTTAGTTCCTTGCTAAAGTAGAATTATGTCTAAATATACTACTGCTTTATGGAAACCCCACCCCCATGAAGACTGCTCTCCTGCTCAGCTTCCAAAGGCATGCTCCCTCCAGGGTCTCTAAAATCAGATTCCATGATTCTCCCACTATAGTCCAGGCTTATTTAACTGATGTTCTGTGTTCCTTTGCTAAAAGTTAGAGACTATTATGTTCTCAGAAGGAAAAACAATAAACTATAAGAATCCATAAGAAAATTAATACTTAGAAAAGAGAAATCAAGATGGTGGCATAGGTGAATACTTAAACTGCTGCCTCACACAACAATTTCAAAACTAAAGCTAAAAGACAGAATGGACATCATCCAGAACCACAGGAAGTCTGGCTGAGTAGAAATTCTACAACTAGAAGGAAAGAGAGGGGCTCACAGAGACTCAAAGGAACTGCAAAAAGCTGAGGTACGGAGACATATCCATGGAGAGGATGGGCGCTGGGGTGCCTGGCTGGATTCCTCTAGTGAGAGGGAGACAGAAACTCCTGATTGCACTGAACCCCAGTTACAACTGCACTGAACCCCAGATCCAGCGAGACTCATACTGGGGGAGTCTGGACTGTTGTGAAAAGAAAGGAGTGCACACAAACTTAAGGGAACCACAAAAGGCAGAGGTCTGGAGGTGTGTGAGCATGAGTGTGTGCAGAGAAGGCTGTAGCGATTCCCGAGAACACTGAGACCCAGGGACTGTGTAGGGCAGGGCTGACAGGAAGCTAAGGCTGTCTGCTCAATCCTGAGATTCCGCCCCATCCAAGCTGAACACAGAGCTTTTGCAATTGTGCAAGTCTTGTATCATAAGGCTGACTCCAGTACAGAAGTTCTCCCAGCGTAGACACAGCTGATCCTTACAACCAATTGGCTTGGAGGTCAATTCCCCCAGTGATACTAACAACAATCAAGACTTATCCATAACAAGACTGTACACACAGTCCACAGAGGGGTGCACCAAAAAGTCCACCTCAGGTAACTGGGAAGGCGGAGCTACTGGGCCATAGAGGACAACTAGCACACAAAGCTACTTGACCAACCCAGGGAAACAGTGAAAAGGCAGAGACAAAAGAACAAATCACAAAAAAAGAGAAATGGAGGAAAACAAATGACTGGATATAGAGTTAAAATCATGATTATAAGGTTTTATAAGAATTTCCTAGAAAAGATGGATAAATTTAGTGAGACCCAAGAGGAGATGAAAAAGGACCAACTAGAAATTATACACACACTGACTGAAACAAAAATATTTTACAGAGACTAACAGCTGACTAGAGGAATGCAAGAATCAAGTTAAAGATTTGAAACACAAAGAAGCAGAAAACACTCAACTGGAAAAACAAAAAGAAAAAAGAATTCAAAAATGTGAAGATAGTGTAAGGAGCCTTTGGGACAACTTCAAGTGTATCAGCATTAGAACTATGGAGGTGCCAGAAGAAGAGAGAGAGCAAGATACTGAAAACCTACTTGAAGAAATAATGACTGAAAACTTTCCCCACCTGGTGAAAGAAATAGACTTACAAGTTCAGGAAGTGCACAGAACCCAAAACAAAAGGAATCCAAAGAGGACCACACCAAGGCAAATAATAATTAAAATACTAAGAGCAAAAGACAGGGAGAGAATATTAAAAGCAGCAAAGAAAAACAGTTAATTACCTACAAGGGAGCACCTATATGACTGTCAGCTGATTTCTCAACAGGAACTATGCAGGCCAGACGGGGATGGCAAGAAATATACAAAGTGATGAACAGCAACAACCTACAACCAGGATTACTCTACCTGCAAAGCTATCATTCAGAATTGAAGGGTGGATAAAGAGCTTCACAGATAAGAAAAAGCTAAAGGAGTTAATCTCCACCAAACCAATATTATATGAAATTCTGTAAGGTACTCTTTAAGAAGAGGAAGAAGAAGAAAAAGGTAAAGATAAAAATTATGAACAATATATATATGCATATATATATGAATCTAAAAATCAAGTGAATTAAAAATCTCATGAACAGAATAAACTAGTGAATATCATAGAATCAGGGACATAGAAAAGGAGTGGACTGACAATTCTCAGGGGGAAAGGGGTGAAGAGGATTCAGGGAGATAAAAATCATACACCTATGGATGAGGACAATGCAGGGGGGAGTAAGGGCAGAGGAAGAGGTGAGAGCCGGGTGGATGGGAGCTATAGGGGGGAAAAAGAGGAACAATTATAATAATCTGAACAGTAAGGATTTATTAAATAAAAAGGAAAAAAATTAATACTTAAATGATCTTGGATTTCACAAAGCATATCTTTTTAAATAAAAGAAATCGTTTTGTTCTAGGTTCCTGAAATTTCAGTGTAGCCTGGGTCAATTGATAAAGCTACTAAAATAGAATTTACCAAGAAGGCAATAGAACACAAACTTTTAAGTTAACACAGTCATCTCTCTCACTATGTAAATTCAGTACATCAAAAGGCAACTCTACAGCAAGATTCTAAACCAAGGTCATATCTTTCAAAGGCTAAATTAAGATAAATTACAAAAGCTCTCTCCTTAACACCTTGCTAAAGAACATTGCATTTCTTTCTGTTGTATTTACTAAAGTTGCTGTGCTTCCTGCTTTTAATGACTAACCTTTTTGAACAAGCTTTGCTGAAATTTCATAAAGATGAACTTCCATCACAAGCACAGCACAGTGCCAAGGTTGTATAAGCTGACTGCAAACAGCTGTTCGGGGTCCAATGGCTAGATAAAGGAGCTACCTCTCTATTTTAGCTCTATTTCAGAAGTTCCCTTGATTGGTCTGACCAAAGGGTATTCTTTTCTTTAACATCCTTTTTCATCATGTATATATTTTTTTTCAAAGCATACAGAAGGAAGATCAAAAGAGCTGAGGCTTCTGCTTTGCTTCAATTGCCCTGAGCATATTAAATGACCTTGACTAACTGATTCCTAATGTTTCTGCCAGCTTAGCATAAAATGGACACCTCCTCGCTATAGAGCCAGTCCCACAGCACCTGAGGGAAGTTGAGTGTACCACTGTATATTGTATCAGCTGAAAACTGATTCATCAGTTTTCAAAGATCATATGTGCAACACAAGGTTCAGAGAGATGTCATTTTAGAAGTAGACTCAGACTCCAAAAAGCCTGAGTATAGAATCAGAAGACTTTATGAGGGCCCTTATACTAAAAAAAAAGAAAAAATGAGCCAACAAATGTACTTACAGATTGTCAAATATTTGCTATCAGTTTAAATCTGCTGGATTATTTCAAATAGCTCCAGTATTGTTCTCCTGTTACTGAACTGCCGTTTCAGACTAATTTTTTTTTTATTTTCAAATATTGCTCTATTTCATTAGCCTCTGAAATACAGTAGACCTCCTTACCAATTCTTTAATTTCTTCTCACTGTCAGTTTCTTTTTTAGTATATTTTATTGATTTTTCACAGAGAGGAAGGAAGAGGGATAGAAAGTCAGAAACATCAATGGGAGAGAGACATCAATCAGCCGCCTCCTGCACACCCCACACTGGAGATGTGCCCTCAAGCAAGGTACATGCCCCCGACCAGATCGAACCCTGGACCTTTCAGTCCACAGGCCGATGCTCTATCCACTGAGCCAAATTGGTCTCAGCTCGCTGTCAGTTTTTAAAGCCACTTGAGTAAAAATGACAGAGAATACAAAGTATCACCAATGAAAAACTAATAAATGTATAAATAATGCTGAGGTATCAGAGACACTAAGAGATCCATTTTAAAATTTCCTTCTTTAGTAACTTAGTTGTCATAAGAAAAGATTCTCCTAGTCCACACACAGTAGAATTTCAGTATGTTCTGCTGTCGGCCTGCCCTGTCCTGTCCTGTTCCTCTGGTGCTGATTTCTCTAAATAGCATATCAACATTCAAAAACACATTTAATATGTTTTAAAAAATGATTGCTTTACCATAATAACACAAATTTATAATGAACTAGCCAGTTTCTCCAAATATACTTATTTGAACTGATTGTTGACTAAATTGAAAAACTAGCATTATGTCACTGTCCATCAAGAAAAAGACAGCTTCATTTTAGTAAATAGACAATGAACGGTGAAGGACTGAACTTATTGGGGAAAAGAAGAGTGTTCTGTACACTTGTTTTTTTATCACCCACATTTAGGAATATTTTGAGAATTTGGTATGTTCTTGTGAAGTTTAGGTTTGTTTTTAGCTAAAATCAAGTTGAAATGGAGATAGTTGAAACGCATAGGCTCATCCTGACTTGATACATATAATGCTCAACTTATTCCCTTCTACATTTCCTTACTATGACTGAATTAAAATTGGTATAAGCATTGTCAGTAAAGAGTGTGACTATTCTATGGACAGAAATTGGAGAATTTATTATTAAAACCTGTTTATCAGAGTAATCACTATGATCCAATAACCAAGAATTTCCTTGGCTTCTCTAGAGAACATGGCCATAGATTTTGCTTTTAGAACTTTGTTGTTGAAAGTATTACATATATCCACGTTTTTCCTCACAATGTCCCCTTATAGCCTGCCCCCTACCACTCCCCAACACAGACCTTCACCACCCTATTTTCCATGAGCTATGCATATCCTATATAATAAAAACCTAACAGGCAAATTGACCAAACAATAGAGCGACCAGTCACTATGACACATCAGAGTCAGATGCTCAACCAGGCTCATGATTGGCGAGCACAGCAGTGGTGTCAAGAATCTCTCCTGCCTCCACTGCAGGCAAGCAATACGAAGCAAAGCGTCCCAGACTATGAGAGCCCAGGAATGTGAGAAGGATGTCTGACTACCAGCGTAGGCCATATCCCAGGGATTTGGCTTAAATCAGCATGGGGACATCCCCTGAGGGTCCTGGATTACATGAGGGTGCAGGCCAGGCTGAGGGGAGACCCCACCCCCAGTCACTAATCCCATGCACCAGGCCTCTAGTATGCATGTAAATTCCCTTGTTAATCTCTCCCCACCTACCCCACACCCACCCCTACCTTCCCTCTAAGATTCCACAGCCCACTCTATGCTTCTATTTCTCTGATTCTATTTTGTTCAACAGTTTAATTTGTTATTTAGATTTCATATATGAGTGAGATTATGTGATACTTGTCTTTCTCTGACTAGATTATATTGCTTAGCATAATACTTTCCAGGTCCCTCCATGCTGTCTCAAAGGAGAAGGGTTCCTTCTTTTTCTACTGTCTCATAGGAATGAGCATCATTAAAAGGTCCATACTATGCAAAGCAATCTATACATTCAATGCACTCCCTATTAAAATACCAATGGGATATTTCACAGATCAAGAACAAAACTCCAAAAATTTATACAGAACAAAAAGACCCTGAATAGCCACAGCAATCTTAAGAAATAAGAACAAAGATGGAGGAATCACAATACCAGATATCAAGTTATGCTACAAAGCCACTATACTTAAAACAGCCTGGTACTGGCACAAGAACAAGCATATAGAACAATGGAACAGAACAAAGACCTCAGAACTAAACCCAAGCTATTACACTATATTAATATTTGACAAAGGAGGCAAAAGAATAGAATGGAGTACATATAGTCTCTTCAATAAATGATGTTGGAAAAATTAGACAGGTACAAGTTAAAAAAAAGAAGTCAGACCATTAACTTAACACCATACACAAGGATAAACACATAATGGATAAAATACTTAAATGTAAGTCACAAAAACTTTAGAAGAAACCATAGGCAGCAAAAGCTGAGACATATCTCATAGCAATACGTTTGTATATACATCTCCTAGGGTAGTGGTTGACAAACTCATTAGTCAACAGAGCCAAATATCAACAGTACAGTGATTGAAATTTCTTTTGAGAGCCAAATTTTTTAAACTTAAACTTCTTCTAATGCCACTTCTTCAAAATAAACTCCCTCCGGCTATGGTATTTTGTGGAAGATCCACACTCAAGGGGCCAAAGATCTGCATGTGGCTAGTGAGCTGCAATTTGCCAACCACTATTGTGTAAAGAAAAGGAAGGAGAAAATTTAAAAATTGGAACTACATCAAAATAAAAAGCTTCTGCACAACAAAGGATCCAGCAACAAATGAAAAAAAGAACCCACTTCATAGGAGAACATATTTGCCAATGATATATCTGATAAGAGTTTAGTGACTTAGCAAAAGGAAGACAAACAATCCAATTAAAAAATGAGTAAAAGACTTAAGTAGTCACTTCTCCAAAGTGGGCATGTGAAAAAATGTTCAAAGTCACTAATCAGCTGAGAGACACAAATTAGAATTCATATTTAAGCATGAGACTCTATATGTATAACCAACTTGTGAGCAACAGTGGAGCTAAGAATGGAACTCTGGACTCTAGGGCACTCATCTGTACTTTGAAGATCAACTTGACATAATTACAAACACTGACTAGTCTATAAATTTCATAGGATAAGGATAATATCTAATATATTTGACTTCCAGCAAATTACTAAAGCAAACAGCTAAGAGTTTTATTTTTCTACCTACTGCAGAACTCATATTCTAGTGCCAGGTTTCCTGTATCTATACAACAAAATATCTACTGTTGCCTCTTACCAACTCACATCCTATTTCCACAAAGGCTAAAAGGTTTTTCAGAGCTGTCTGAGGAAAAGCAGTGATACCATAATCTATTTAATTCTCACAAAGTCACAACTTGAGAATCTTCTTAATTAATGTGTTTACCTCTTTTACTTACTTTCTGGATAAAATACAAATGCCTTGCAAAAAAATTGAACTGCAAATCTGAAATATGTAATCAATCTAAAAAATTACTGGTTTTAAGTATTTAGCTAATATCTTCTAAATGTCATAAATGTAAATGAGAAAATGGAAGATTAATTGCATTCCTATTATATAAAAGTCTCTTGAAAAAATATTCTACATTTAAAACAAAATGCAGGACTAAATGAATTACTAGAGAATTACAATAATTTTTTTTCTAAGAAAGGCATGGAAGATAGGGAATACTGAAGATGGATATGTTTTAGACCAGAGAACACAACTAGGCAGCCGAATCCCTACAGTGTGTAATGTCAATAGACTGTTTTTTAGAAATGTGTGCCTTTTTATGGAGAGAGATTTTTAAATATATAAATATATCAAACAAGGAAGGAGCCAGAATGCAAAATCCCTTATCAAAAGAAGATACATCTTGCACAAAGAAAACATTTTATACTTTTCTAAGAAACATCCATTTCATTCACAATTTTAAATAATAATTTCTTTATATTAAATACTAAGGCAATGTTCTAATTAATTTAAGCCCGAAGTTGGAAAATAGGAGAGGGCATTATTGGGTGGAAATAACCAGCTTCTTATTTTCCAAATTCAGGTAAGGAACTAGTGACATGGGAGACAATCTAATTGTCTGAGAATCTTTAGGGAGATGTTAGGAAAAGGTTGAGCAACCCAATGGTTACCAAATCAATTTCAATCTAAACCATAGTGACTATGGACAAAGGTAAATGCAAGGAAAGATGCTGAAAATGTGATTCCAAAGAGAAAGTATATTATTTCATTGCAAGTATGAGAATCATAGAGTAGCTCAGAGGAAACAGCTTAAGCCTACAAACCTGTAATGGTTATGAGAAATAAAATGTCTTAAAATTTAACAATATAGCATTGATTTGCCTTTTCCAATTTACTTGAACTACCTCATTATTAATCTGGTTTAATGTTTATCTAATTGTTTACATTTGCTTGGAGAATCTTTAGATTTCAGAGAAATTGTAATCATTACAAATGTAAAAATTATTCTTAAATTTAGGATTAAATACATGTTTAACATGTCAAACTTTTATGGGCCAATTGCATAATACCTCATGCATATGTCATCAAAAAGAAGTATTTAAGGGAATATGTTAAAAACAAATTCCTTCAGCTAGTAGTTAAAACCTCCATCATAGCTACAATGTTGCCACCATGTGGCAAAAAGTATGACTTCTTAAAACCTGAATGTGTAGCATAACCTGAAGTTTGCATTAAGAAAATTCACAATTTAGAGGTCAGATTTAATGAGCAGGATTCTGTTATTTATAAAATTTATTGTCTACCTTTGGTTCACTTATGACTCCTTGTTTAATTCACAGGTTTTCTCCAAATTGGCTTGCAATGTATCTTTCCTTCATTTATTCAAAATTTATTGAACATCAACACTCTGATAGTAATGAGAACTAAGCTTTAGAAACATAGGAATGCACAGGTGAAACATTGTCCCTGCCCTTCAATGTGCTTAGTCTCACACATTTTCACCAAATTTGCTGATTTATAGCTTAGATCTTTTTTAAAAACTTCTTTTAAAGCTACAAAAACCAGTTCAATGAAAGACTAAGGTATCACAAGCATCTTTGCATTTAATTTAAACACTCACATATATTAAAGCACTTATTGTGATCTGCAGCTTCCTGGAGAATTGCCTAGCAGTTCTTTAATCAGTACTAATGAACCGCTGTATATTTTTGCAACACTATAAGGCAACTAAATGTGCACTGAATACTGTGTTTTTTGTTTTTTTTAAAAAAAAAGGTTTGTTGCCACCTAATGACATTTCAAAGTGGTATTGATTTCACTAGAGTAGCAAAAATAGGTCATGTTAGCAAAGGAAATTCTGCTATAAGTGCATCTCACTGACCATGCACCTATTATCTTATGTATCAAAATAACCAATTCCAGGCACCCAATGAATCTTTTTCATTAAAGTAATTCAGAACTCTATTATTAGAGTCCCTTTATAGGAAATTCTAAATACCACCGTCAATCATCTGAAGTTCAGCAAAATGTTAACAACAAAAGAGAATAAAACACTCACTTTAAAACTCACAATCTTGAGATACAAGTACCCCTTAATAATTAATTCTTGAAAAATTTCTGAATGGTGTTTTATTTCAAATGAATACCCCATCAACAAAATGGTTAGAGGAAGAGCCAAAGAAATCATTGTGGGAGAATGACAAATTAAATGCTTTGAAGATACTAGGATTTAAAACTCATATTTCATTTTCTAAGATTTAACTTCTCCTTCCCCAAATTACCAGAAAATTTCTATTTTTTTAATAAAGATTATATAAACTATATAATTCAGGAGGCTGGGAAAAGATGTGAGAAAAAAAATCTATAAATAACTGGGGCTTTACCAAATCTATATGTAAATTCAAGCATATAAAACAACAAAAATACATACCCTGTTGCATAATCTATGAGATAATCTCACAATAAAACAGCATTCCTTGCATTTCACAGTTTTTTCCTGCTTTTTTAAAATTAAGTTTATTGGGTGACATTTGTTAATAAGATTATATAGGTTTTAGGTGTGGATAGAAATGTTACAAGATCTGTATAATGTACTGTGTGCCCAATACCCAAAGTCAAATTATCACCATATATTAGGCACTTTCATGCCCAACCACACTGATGTTTGTGTTCATGAGTTTTAGTTTTATCTCCTACATATGAGTGAAATCATATGATTCTTAACTTTTTCTAGCTGACTTATTTCACTTAGCATAACATTCTCAAGGTCCATCTTTGTTGTCACAAATGGTAATATTTCACCTTTTCTTCTGGCTGAGTAGAATCCCATAGTTTTTTTTATCCAGTCCTCTATGGCAGGACACTTGGTCTCCATGTCATGGCGATCAAGAATAAAGCTGCAATGAAGGTAGGGATGCTTTTTGTGTCATTGTGCAGTTCTTTTAGTTATCGGGATTAAAAGCAGGGAGCCAGTCTTGATTGCTGCATCACTTAGATGCAATCTGTTTTGGGTTTCTTTTATTTATCCTGGAATAACTTGAGAAATAGTTAATATAAAAGCATACGTTTATGGAGCTATGCTATCTAGGTTTAAATTCTATCTCCACTGCGTTTACATAAGTAACTTGGGTGACTTACTGTGTATCTCAGTTTTCTCATCAAGGGCCAACTCCTACCCCCTACTAAGGATCAAGCCACTACTTGGGCATGTGACCCAACCAGGTACTGAACCATGACCTTCTGATTCATAGGGCAACGTCATGATGGCAAGGCTACTTTTATATCATTTTGCTTGAGGTTCACAATAATATCTCCAAATAGTTCATATTGTTAAAAACTGTCAATCATCTTACTAGTACTGTACTTGATGAAATCTAACTTAGCCTTTTATGCAGTAGTTCTAAAATGAAGGATGTCAAAACAAAATTGCCAGGAAATTTCTGTGAGAGTATACTGACCACTCTCTTTCTCCCATTAGAAAAATCCTGGAATAGCACCCCTTGCTCAATTTATAATTTTTAACTCATATTTCTCCATGTCAAAATTTTATCTTACCTCTAAGGCTGTAAGTTCTTCTGTAGCAAAACATCTGCTTTTGCAAGTCTTCCCACAATGGAATTCTAAGTGAGATGCATATTAATGCCAATAAATATCAAGCTGGCAAGTATAAAGTTATTTTTTTGTGATAATCAATCAATGTTCTTTTCTCAACAGTATATTCCTGACTCTGTTTTTTCACTCCTGACTTTAAGAGAAGTATGGAGAAATGAAAACTACTTGAGAGTTTTTCTAGATTTTATTTTTCAAAAACATTAAACAGGGACTTTAGATGTTTCAAGAATTCAGAATACAGATATATCTGGAATGTGTAAATATATTTCTTTTGTATAAAACAAACATAAGAGAGATATTTTGAACCTTACCTGACTAGAAGAAAAATATCCCTAGATCTCATGAAAAGAGAAGGAAAAGAGATGAGGACAGAAAAGGCTGTGAGTTCACAAAAGGAGACTTCTGCTGATACAGCCTCAGGATACTTCAAGGCCAGACCTAAAAGAGAGAATGGCCATATGAATCATAAGCAGATGGAATCACTGGAATATTCACAGTATTCCGTGTCCAAGGATCTGCATAGAAGTTACAGAGATAATAATGATTGAACCCAAAGTAAGGACCAAAGTAAGTAGAGGGATGGCAACCTGAGTAGATATGGGAGCTTATGATTAAGATATGCCTCCTACAGTCTTGGCAGTACTGATGCCCTTTACAATCCAGTGGGCAGGGAGGAAAAATCTGGTGTGGGAAATCTATCTTAGTGGAAAGGGGGCTATAGTTAAGTGTTTTTTGAAAACAATAAAAAATTTCCTGCACCTCTAAGGTTTGGCGTTTAAATTCAATCCCACCAATAAGGCCCTAGATGGTTTGGCAAAGTGGATAGAGAGCATTGACCTGTTGACTGAAAGGCTCCAGGTTCAATTCTGGTCAAGGGCACATGCCTGAGTTGCTAGCTTCATCCCCAGCAGGGGTTGTTCAGGAAGCAGCTGATTGATCATTCTCGCTCATTGATGTTTCTATCTCTCTCCCCCTTTCCTTTCTTCTCTGAAATCAATAAAAAAATATATTTTAAAAATATATTTATCCTACTTAATGTCAAAATCATGGAAACAGCAGATAGTGTAATGTGGCATTTACAGCAATCATCCCTTAAAAGGCCCCGTTTGTCTTACCAGAGTGAGATGAAACACTGCACAATCGCACTGCAGAGAGAGAAAAAATCCTCACCTGCAGATGATAACACAAAGACAGCAATAACAGAAGATATTTTGTGAACATCTATAAGAGGAAAATATTCAGAAGCAGAACATTAATCAATACCAATTAGATATGGTGAGCCAGTAATGCATACTTTATTTAGGTACTTAACATTTGACTTCAACCACACTTGAAACACTGAACTGTTCATACATACAATGTTTCCTTGCTTGTACAAGAGATTGTTTTAAATTAATACATTTGTAAGCAATGATCCTTTACATTTTGTTATTGCTTATTAGGAGGCAATTCTCTGGTATCGATAGTTAGCAGCTAAAAGGAAAAACAAAATACGAGCAACTCTAATACCACTCAAGACAGTCAAGCAAATGTGAATGCTTATTTGTAAATGAAAAGAGGAGAGATTTGTCTGAACCACTGATGTACAAAAAAAAGGGGCCCCATTCACATCTCTAGATGCAAAGCTACAGCACCAATATAACTATCAGCCCCAACTTTCTCCCCTTCATACATCCAAAGATTCCCCAGAGTGTGCAAGTGTATGGAGGCAGGAGGAGATAGGGAATAACAGGCACAGCATGGGGAAAAGGAACAGTCTAGTACACCACATGCATTGGAGGGGAATTTTTCAACAAAGCAGTCCAGAGGGCAGTCAATAAAAAAAGACTCTCAAAAACATGACCCTTGGAATAAAATTCTTTTGGTTCCTGGATTATGAAATTTCACTCTGTATGAAATTACAACATTTAGAGGACTGATCAGACTAGGTTTTGAGCACCCATCACCTCACATGCTTAAGACTACTCTCATTTTAAGACTCTTCCTCATCCTAATCCTGGATTTTGTCGGGACTAGCCCTCTGGCATAGTCAGGGCTAGGTCCAACCTTTCTCTTTGCTCTCCATCATTGGAACATGTTCAGAGCCTCTCGAAAACATATTGATGGTTGTCTCTTACCCCCTTTTAGAGCTCCAGAAATACATGGAAGAACAAATTTCCAGAAAGTCTCTTCATCCCATGACAGAATGCCTAACAGATAAATGTTGGCGTAACTAAGAGATTTGCTCCAAGGAAAAGTTTTAATAGTTTAATCATCTTTGTTTGTTCCCTCTGTCTATGTAAGAACAATTGTTTATTTTGTATATTTTGTGAGTGTGTGTGTGGGTGGGTGGGTGTGTGTTGCTTTTTTGTTCTAGAGGAAAAATAAATTCACTTTATCATAGAATACCTACTTAACTTTTATTATATTTGACTCTGCCTTTTTCTTGTTCATTTTCATGCACAATTTTTAATTGACTCCTCATTTAAGCTAATGATGTTAAATGCTTTTGTACCTCCATGTATGTTTTCTGGCTCTTGGTCTTCTCTACACAATGATACTGTGAACAATTCAAAAATCAAAAAGACTCTCAAAACTGAACATTTTTTCCAACTCAAGAGGTGATGAAAACCTGACATAAGGCTATTTATGGTCTTTATCTCACTTAATATGAATATTCATATTTCACTGCAGAATTAGTAATTAATATAGATATCTCATTGAGAACATTATGTAATATACAGCTATACACCACATTACATTTCAAAAACTCTGAAACAGAGCTGGACCTAAGAGTTCCAGAAAATGATGGGATGTGAGTCTTATTTCCTCTGACAATTCTCACACATCAGAGTCAGTATTCACAATAGCAGTTCTCCACTAAATTAGAGACATCTGACTAAATTAGGTCTGACTACAACTGTATACACATAGTCCATAACCCTGACCTTCAAAATCCCAAAGACATTTAGTTAACCTAGTCTTTCTGGACCATGAAAAGTTCATTCGACATTCAGAAGGCTTCAGATTGCATAGGACATCCAAAGATGTCCATGTCCTAGTACTGAGAACCTGTAATTATGTTACCTTAAATGGAAAAGGGACTTTACATATGTGACCAAGTAAAGAACCATGAGATAAGAGGTTATCCTACATTACCAATGAGCCCTTTTAATAACAATGGTCCTTATAATAGAGGAATCGAAGATAGTCCACCAGAGACTGAAATGTGATGACAGAAGCAGAGGTCAGAGAGAAAGAAAGAGATTTGAAAATGCTATGGTGTTGGCTTTAAAGATGCAGGAAGGATGCACACAATCCAAGAAACGCAGGTAACCTCTGGAAACTAGAGAAGGCGAGGAAACAAATTCTCCCCCGGAGCCTCTAGAAGGAATGCAGATTGGTAGAACCTCACTTTCACCCAGTAATAGCAATGTCAGACTTCTGACCTCCAGACCTCCAAGAGAAGAAATTTGTGTTGTTTTAAGCCTCTAATACTTTGTTATAGAAGCAATGGAAAATTAACACAAAATGGGAAAGACAGTTAGGGTAGAAATACCAACATTAACCATTGATGTTTAGCTAAACTAGGCCAATAATAGACTTTTTTCTTTAAGGCATTAAAAAATACTTCCCTCTAAGAATTTACTTTTCTTAAATTTGAAATGGGGGAAAGGTAACACATCACAAAATATATGTGATTTTTCTTCATCATATATTTCTCCTCTTTGATTGGTACAAGTAAAAAACAAACAAACAAAACCCACAAACTATTGCAAACTTTGAAAATCAAGGTTTTTATGAAGTCAGAATCATTTTAAACATTTTATTGTTTAATAACTCAGTCTATAATAATAATTCAAAGATCTAATAATTTAGAGGATCGATGGGAATTATAAGTATAGAAAATACAATAAAATAAAGATTATAAAGCTATCTTTTTTAATTTCTCTATTGATTAAGGTATTACATATGTGTCCTAATCCCTCTATTAACTCACCAACTCACTCCCACTCATGCCCTCACCCCACTGGTGTTTGTATCCATTGGTTTGGCTTGTATTAATGCATATTGGTTGATCTCTCCTCCTTCCCCCCTCCTTCCCCTATCTTCCCTCTGAGGTTTGGCAGACTGATTAATGCTTCTCTGCTTCTGGATCTGTCCCTGTTCATCAGTTTATGTTATTCATTATATTTCACAAATGAGTGAGATAATGTGGTATTTATCTTGCTTTGACTGGCTTATTTCACTTAGCATAATGCTCGCCAGTTCCATCCATGCTGTTTGCAAATGGTGATAATTCCTTCTTTTTAACCACAACGTACTATTCCATTGTGTAGATGTACCACAGTTTTTTTAATCCATTCATCTGATGATGGAGATTTAGGCTCTTTCTAATTCTTAGCTATGGTGAATTGTGCTGCTATGAACATAGGGGTGCATATAACCTTTCCTATTTGTGATTTCACTTTCTTGGGATATTTTCTTAGAAGAGGAATCACTGGGTCAAATGGGAGTTCCATTTTTATTTTTTTGAGGAAACTCCATAATGTTCTCCACAGTGGCTGTACCAGTCTGCATTCCCACCAGCAATGCAAAAAAAGTTCCTTTTTCTCCACATCATCCCCAACACTTGTGGTTTGTTGATTTGTTGATGATAGCCATTCTTACAGGTGTGAAGTGGTAGCACATTGTTGTTTTGATTTGCACCTCTTGGATAATTAGTGACTTTGAGTATATTTTCACATGTCTCTTGGCCATCCTTCTGTCCTCCTTTGAAAAGTCTCTATTTAGGTCCATTGCCCATTTTTTATTGAATTGTTTATCTTCCTTTTGTTAAGTTGTATGAGTTCTCATAAATGTTGGAGATTAAACTCTTATTGGTAATGACATTGGCAAATATGTTCTCCCATGCAGTGGGTTTTCTTGTGGTTGTGTTGATGGTTTCTTTTGCTTTGAAAAATCTTTTTATTTTGATGTTGTCCCATTTGTTTATTTTCTCTTTAGCTTTCATTACCATGGGAGCAATATCAGTGAAGAAGTTCCTTTGGCATATGTCAGAGATTTTGCTGCCTGTGGATTCCTCTAGTATTTTTATGGTTTCCCATCTTATGTTTAAGTTCTTTAACCATTTTGAGTTTATTTTTGTGTATGGTGTAAGTTGGTGGTTTAGTTTCATATTTTTGCATGTATCTGTCCAATTTTTCCAACACCATTTGTTGAAGAGACTGTCTTGACTCCATTGTATGTTCATGCCTCCTTTGTCAAATATTAATTGGGCATAGTGGTTTGGGTCGATTTCTGGGTTCTCTATTCTATTCTATTGGTCTATGTGTCTATTCTTGTGTCAGTACCAGGCTGTTTTAAGAACAGTGGCTTTATAATTCAGCTTGAAATCTGGTATTGAGATTCCACCTACTTTGTTCTTCTTTCTCAGGATTGCTACAGTTATTCAGGGTCTTCTTTATTCCAGATCAATTTTGGAAAGTTTTTTCCAGGTCTGTGAAATATCCATTGGTATTTTAATGGGGATTGCATTGAATCCCTAGATGGCTTTGGGTAGTATGTACTTTTTGATGATGTTGATTCTACCAATCCATGAACACAGTATGTTCTTCCATCTGTTTATGTCTAACTATATCTCTTTTTGCCATGTCCTGTAGTTTTTCACATAAAGTCTTTTACCTCCTTAGTCAAGTTTATTCTTATGTATCTTAATTTATTTGGTGTGATGGTAAATGGGATTGCTTTTTAGTCTCTCTTTCAGTAAGTTCACTATTGGTGTAAAGAAATGCCATAGACTTCTTTGCATTAATTTTGTATCCTGTTAAATTGCCAAAATCATTTTTTAAGTCTAATAACTTTTTGATGGAGTCTTTAGGGTTTTCTATGTACAATATCATGTTATCTGCAAATAAGGACAGTTTTGCTTTTTTTTTTTTCCAATTTGGATGCCTTTTATTTCTTCTTCTTGTCTGATTGCAATGGCTAATACTTCCAGTACTATGTTGAACAGGAGTGGAGAGAGTGGGCATCTCTGTCTCATTCCGGTTCTTAGGGGAAATGGTTTTAGTTTTCGTCCATTGAGTAAGATGTTGGCTGTGGGTTTTTCATATATGGCTTTTATTATGTTGAGGTATGATCCTCCTATCTCCACCTTGCTGAGATTTTTTATCAAGAAGTCATGTTGAATTTGTCAAATGCTGTTTCTGCATCAATTGTTATCATTATGTGATTTTTATCTCTCAATTTGTTTATGTGATGTATCACGTTTATTGATTTGTGGATGTTTTACCATCCTTGCATTCCTGAGATAAATCCTACTTAGTCATGGTGTGTGATCTTTATGATGTATTGCTGAATCTGTTTTGGTAGAATTTTGTTGAGGATTTTGGCCTGTATGTTCATGATGGATACTGGCCTGTAATTCTCTTTCATCGTGTTGTCTTTTTCTGGTTTTGGTATTAGGGTGATGCCAAGAGTCAGAGTTTCCCTGTGTCTGCACCAAGAATCAAGTATCAGCTGAAACCGGTTTGGCTCAGTGGATAGAGCATCGGCCTGCAGACTGAAGGGTCCCGGGTTTGATTCCGGTCAAGGGCATGTGTCCTGGTTGTGGGCACATCCCCAGTGAGGGACGTGCAAAAGGCGGCTGTTGATGTCTCTCTCTCATCAATGTTTCTAACTCTCTATCTCTCTCCCTTCCTCTCTGTAAAAAATCAATAAAATATATTTTTTTAAAAAAGAATCGAGTATCAGAGTCTCTGCTGCATTATGCGGTTTCTCACTGAGAATCAGGGTCTTCGTGTTCACATGCACCAAGAATTGGAGTCACTGGCTCTTAGTGTGAATGTGCTGTGAATCAAGGATCCCAGGCACATATGGTAAGAAACAAAGTAAAGTCTGTGGTGCTCAGTGCTGCCTCTTTCTGGGAGAATCTGGGTCGCAGTCACTATATTGGACTGGGTTTCACAATAGCTCTGTGGCCTGTGGCGAGTTTCCCCTGCAGAAACCTGACTTCCGTGTGCACTTGCCCGGAATTGAAGTCAGGTGGCACTGCTGCCCTGCAGGGGCTTTGGGTTTGGTCACCTGAATCTGCGGGGAGCAGATTCAAGTCTCTCAACTTCCAGTAGCAGTGCTATGGCCCATGCAAACATTCTCAAGCTCAAATTCCCTGTAGAGGTGATGCAGCTCGAGCAAGGAAAGGGTCTATCAGTTACTATGGCACTATCTGTAAGCCTGCAGGGAGATGGGTAGGCTCTTTGACTCACAGAAATCTGCAGCCAGGAAGTCTGGATTCTTGTTATCTGATGGTCTGAAGCTGGGGTTGCAGTTCCCTGTCCCCAGTGGCTGCAGGGTCCTGGTTTGCATCTGAGATGCGACTAGATATTGCTGAGGGTAGGATCCTAGTCTCAAGCAGCTCTGTTTCTCAAGATGGCGTGGTTTCTCATAAAACTATATTTTATTAACTGCAACTGGTATATGGTTGTCTCATGTAATACTTTTCTGAGTAGAAAATAAAAATGTGGATTTTTATAAAATACTCTCTCCCAATTTTGAAGTTATTAAAACTCAGTATAATTAATTTATCTTATAGTTTTGGCCAGTGGGTATAGGTCTCTAAATTATATAATCATCTATGATTCTCCACAGTTACCAGAATCATTACTTTGTTTCTTCTCCTGGTTTCTAAAAATAACTGGCAGGGTAAACAGTCGAAATTGATATCTCAAAGGTGCAGAGATTAGAAATAAAAAATAAAGGTGTGAACAGGTTGGTTTTTTTTCTGAGGTCTCTCTCCTTGACATGCAGATGAACATCTTCATTCTGTGTCCTCACCTAGTCTTTAACTCTGTGCACACACATTCCTAGGTCCTTGGTGTCCTTTTGTCTGTCCCAGTTTCCTCTTCTTCTAAGGACAGCAATATAATAAAAGCCTAGGTGGCATCACGCCATCGCGTGATGTTATTACAACATGGCTGCCACAAGATGGCCACATGCACAGTGGAGGCGGGGCCTGGCAGCCACTCTGCATGGTGAGGCCTGGGAGTCCCATGGCTCTGTGCAATGTGGAGTAGGCTGGTTCCAGCAGGGGAGGGCAGTTGTGGGCAATCAGGCTGGCAGGGGAGGGCAGTTGTGGGCAATCAGACCAGCAAGGGAGGGCAGTTATGGGTAATCAGGCTGTCAGGGGAGCAGTTAGGTATCAAGGAGGCTGGCAGGGGAGCGGTAATGGAACAATCAGGCTACCAAGCAGAAGTGGTTAGGAGCAATCAGGCAGGCAGGCAAGTGAGTGGTTAGGAGCCAGCAGTCCCAAATTGTGAGAGGGATATCTGTGGGGTTCCAATCTGGACAGGGTACGGGCTGGATTGTGGGACACCCCTCTTTCCTGTGCACAAATTTTGGGCACTGGGCCTCTAGTATTACACAATTGGGTTCCATTCTAATAGCCTTATTTTAACTCAATGTCCCGTCTCCAAATACAGTCACACTCTGAGGTACTGGGCATTAGGGCTTCAATATAGGAATTTTGGGGGTGCATAATTAAGCCCCTAACAGATGCTTAGAAGGAAAGGGGGAATAAGCAAAAGTCAAAGAAATAAAATAGTACAGCTTAGAAAAAAAAATGTAAGTTCCTGTTGAATTCAGCTTTAGTTAGCTTTATCTTAAAACCTGGCCCTGATCTAGGGAAAAGACAATATCCAGATCTTAGTCTCAAAGGACTGGTTCAAAGCCACAAACACTATATTATTTTTCTTCAGATCCCAGGCTTCCTCATGTGGAGAATATTTCTAAGACTCAGCAGTCTCTCAATCACTGTGATATGCCTTTGGTCAAAGAAAGATTCTAACTTTAATGCCCAATCACTCCCCTCCCAGGTCTTTCTAGTTTCTGGTCTGAGAGATAAGCCTCTATTTTAAGTAAACAGCAGACAATAAAGTATGCATAACAAATCCATATAATAAAGAGGTAATATGCAAATTGGTCCTAACAGCATCACATTTGTAACCAAGTTGCATATTAACAGGCCAGCAGGAGGCTATGGGTGCAAAGGGGGACTTTCTGTTCCCAGGTGCCCACAGCAGTGGGAGTCAGGCCTGGGTCCCAGATGGTTGTGGCATGGCCACAATCAGTTAGTCAAGCCTGGATCCTGAGTGGCCACGGTGCAGCCACAGTCAGTCAGGCCTGGGTCCATCACCAGTTAGAAGGCATCTCAAGGTGAGGACCATCACCTCAGCCAGAACTCAAGATGGTCACCACCTGGCCTGGCCTGGCCCCTCCTCAGAGGCATCTCCTTTCTTCCATGTACACTGCAGAGGACAGACTGGGATGCCTAAGAGGCTGGGGTCATGGTGCTCCATCCCTACCCTACTCCCATGGCCTCCTCTACTCTGGTCCCCACAGAAGGGCATGTATAAGAGCCCTTCCCCTGCTACCTCTTACCACTGTCTCCAGCCATCCCTCAGCACCCAGGTATATCGGCTTTCAAACCTGCCATACTCACTTCCTCTCACCCTCTTCCAGGCCTCTGGAATCCAGGGTGGGACCTTTGAAATCCAAGGTTCTGGGGTTTTACAACAGAGCTGGGGTGGAAAAGGTTAAACAGGACCAAAGATGTTGAAATGGCCACCCTCCTCTGTCTCAGCTTGACCAATTAGTTCAGCCTCAGAACGTGACACTCAGATGGGATTCCTATTTCCCCAGCAATAACTCTAGGGCCTCAGCCCCAGTGCCAACCTCCTCTCCCACTTGGCCCTTCCTGAAGCTGGTTCTTGCTGCAGCTCCATGTGCCTTATTTAACCAACCCCTTCCTTCCCTGTTCCTACAAAGGAGGTTGCATCTTTGTATGTTATATTCATATAAACTTTGTAACTTTTTGGGGGCCGGTGGTGGGGAACGATGACCAAAAGAACGTCACAGTCAATGTCCAGTGTCTGGCTCAGGAGAACAGGGAGAATTCCATAAGTTGGCTGATGCCAAGCTATTTCTGAGTCACTGCCTGGTGCGTGACCACAGAGGAAGGAGTCAAAGTTTCTCAGCAGAACACCAACAAACTTCTTCTGCGTCTGAACCTTTGCTTTGGTTTTCAGAATTCCCTGCTCCCCATCTGTTCTCTCCCTCTGAGAGGTGTTGTTATCATCACATGGGTGCAAATGGAATATTGTGTCTCAAGATGATTGCCCCAATGTACATATCTTTTTATCTGATAATGAAAAAATCCTAAAGAATAAGAATGGAGACAGATCTGAAAGTGTCTGTAAAGAGCTGAGACTTGGTTCTATCCATGTACCTCGGAGAGCTTGGATGAGGAAATGGTCCGGTTGGCCCTGACTTTACCCACTTATGTTACTCTTGAGAGTGTCTTTGCCACAATGTCAATAAACTGCCACCTTTTGGAATAGAGGCTCATATGAAAGTCTGCATTCCCAACTTTTCTTGAAAAAGATCTATGTTCTGCAGCTGTGGCCACTGTCCTGAGACCAGGTCCTGTCACTGGGAATCAGGGGGCAGTGGGGTGGAACTTGTGCCCTTTTACATTTAAGGATTGAGCTGAACTCACTTTGGGAGAGGCTAACAAGGGTGACAGGTGTTACAGATAGAAGAATAAAGAATGGAGAGGCAGACACCATGCTCAGTCCCTCCCTGGTGGGGGGAAAGAGGGTGTCAAGCAGATGAAGGCCAGCCAGCCCGTCCCACAATTGGGTGAGATAGCATCATCTGTGTCCACCTCTCATCGTGTGGGCCTGACCACTTCCCTCAGCTCTGGGCAGCCCTCTACATCTCCCAACAGCATGCTCTGCCCTCACATACTACTTACCCTACATGAGAAGGAAGAGAGCAGTTGGCCCACAGACAACTACACAGAAAAATAGGGCTCACAGCTGGTGAGCACAGTGACAGTGCTAAATGGCTCTCCTGCCTCCATAGCAGTGCTAAGGAGCAGTGATCCCAGTGCAGCTGGGTCAGAGAGCCCTAGAGATTCCAAAAGAAGGCCCACTGCCTAGCAGCAGCAGTGGCCTTGCTTCACAGCTGTGCCTCATCTGGGCACTTCCAAAACCCATAAAAAGAAGAGGAATCTGCAGATGCCTCTGTAGCTCTTGCTGGGCAGCCCCACACAGTGGCTGATCTTGCACCTCCTTGGAGATCCAAGAGCCAGTGTACCAAGTGAACAGAATGAGATTATACCGATCACAACTCTCCACATCCATAAGAGACACACTCAAGGGGCAGACTCAGTGAGCACCAAAGCCCTACTGAAGTAAGTCCTACCCCATAAGGGTGTCTCCTGTGCAACAGATATTCCAGTGCAGACATAGTGGGTCATTACAGCCAATTGGCCTGGAGATCAATTCCTACCAGTGATACCAACAGCAATCAAGGGTCAACTACAACAAGACTGTGAAAACAATCCACAAAAGGGTTTCACCAAGTGTGTCCACCTCAGGGAACCAGGGAGGCTGAGCCACTGGGCGCTATAGGACACCTAGCACACAAAGCCACTTTATCAACTCAAGGAGACTTAGCAGATACTTAGTACATAGAAATAAACACAGGGAAGCAGCCCAAATGAGGAGACAAAAAAACAAGTCACAAATGAAAGAAATGGGGAAAGAAAAATACTGGATATAGAGTTCAAAACCATGATTATAAGGTTACAAAAGAATCTTCTTAAACCTCTGAGAAATTTAGTAAGATCTTCCAGGATATGAAAAAGGACCAACTGGAAAAAAGGACCAAGTATAAACTAGCTGAAATAAAGAATAATATACAGAGATCCAACTGCAGACTAGAGGATCCCAAGAATCAAGTCAAAGATTTGAAAAATGAAGAAGCAAAAAATACTCAACCATAAATTAAAATACAGAAAAAAGAATTCAAAACTATGAAGATAGTGTAAGGAGCCTCTGGGACAACTTCAAGCATACCAACATCCAAATTATGGGAGTACAAGAAGAAGAGAGAGAGCAAGATATTGAAAACATATTTGAAGAAATAATGACAGAAAATATCCCCTACCTGGTGAAAGAAATAGACTTACAAGTCCAGGAAGCACAGAGTCATAATTAAAATGCCAAGGACAAAGAAACAAAGAGATAATATTAAAAGCAGCAAGAGAAAAACAGTTACCTGCAAGAGAGTACTCATACGACTGTCAGTTGATTTCTCAACAGAAACTATGCAGGCCAGACAGGAGTGGCAAGAAATATTCAAAGTGATAAATAGCAATAGCCTACAACCAAGATTACTCTAACCAGCAAAGCTATTGTTCAAAATTGAAGGTCAGATAAAAAGCTTCACAAATAAGAAAAAGCTAAAGGAGTTCATCACCACCAAACAAGTATTTTATGGAATGCTGAAGAGTATTCTTTAAGAAGAGGAAGGAAAAAAAAGGTAAAAGTAAAAATTATGAACTACAAAGTGACATGGGTCATGTATACAATTAAATTTACCTTCACCTTATAAAGCCAAGAAACAAATATATTAACAAACTGATGATAAACATAACCTGCACCTTTATTTATATCCTAAGATACAATCTGCACATAAAAAAATAAACCGTGGAACAATAATACCAGCAGCACTTAGAGTAGAGCAGGTGCTCCAGGAACAAGCAAGCAAACAAAAACAATGGCCTCAGAGTGGTGGCTTTTGTTTAGCTTCATAGTCAACCATGCCAGCTGGAGGTTTTTCACATGCATGTAGCTGCTACTGTGTTGACATGTGGGTGTTTTTCTCCAAAGGTAACATTTTATTGCTAATCATATCTAGTAGAACTATCACAACAACATTCATCATACTTAAATAGATAAAACTCTAAAAATAAGTTAGCAGAAAGCCTACTTGAAGAGCTTTTGCAGAATAAAAATTTATTAAAACAAAATAGCTTTAAAAATCGTTGGAATTAAACTGGATCTGGAAAATTACAAATCAATGAAATGAATTCACTGAAACTATGGTATAACTAAGTTTAAGGACAAGATATAAAATAATAATAATCTGCTTGGTATTCAACAATAGTCAGGGGCATTGTAATATTTAAAAACATTAATAGTCAGAATTGTGCAATTTTACATACAGTGTTAACTTAGTTTTATGAATTATGCATCTTCATTTGGCTTATTTCAGAATTAATTAAAAATAATTTAAAATAACTTAGGTTATAAACTTTTTGAAGAATCTATTGCCAAAGCCAGTCATGGAATTGGAGGGTTTTATGTTGAATATTTCTGTAATAGCATGAGGCCAGAACCTTGTTAGTTCAACCAAGAATACAAGCAATATTTTTTTCTATGTTGTTACAGAATTACATAGAATATCTAGTCATGGCCCATAGAAATTTTCTTTCTAATTTTAATGTTGTAGCCTGACCATTCAGTTCTTTCAACTAGCATTCATTAAATTTAAAAATGTTTTTGGCAGCTTGGTATAAAATATAGAAAAGTAACCAATTTTTAAGTACTTTGTTTCAAAATATTCAAAATTAAATATTTGCGTAACTAGGTTCCAAGTCCTAGGCATCTTAAGACTTGGGTTTCTAACCTCTGAGTATATTATTTTTATCACCTGCCAATATTCTGCCCTTTTACTATGCCAATAAAATGATTTTTGCCAGTTACTGAAGATGAATTTTAGTAGCTCCAGTAGCTTGAAAGGATAATTGTGGTCAACGAACACCATAATTAGCTGTGAATTATCACGTTAGTAACTGACCAATATAAATGGTTAAAAATCCAGGCTCTAAAACCTGATTGCCTGGGTTGGAATTTTGTTTTTATTGCTTGCTCTAATGTATAACATTGGAAAGTTAATTAAATTTTCTGTGCCTTATTTTTCTTATTTGTAAGAAAGAGATAATAATAGTGCCTAGCTGGTACTGTGAGGAAAAATTGAGTTAATGCATGTAAAACTCTTAAAATAATACATAATAGGCTCTCAATAAATGTCTGTTTTATTAACTATTCATTGTTTTGTCTTAATGATTAAATTGTATTTTCTTCATAGTAAAAAGAAAGTATTTTGATTATATATTATTAATTAAAATATTTTTTCTTTAAAAAAATACACACTTCAGATACATTAAAGATTAAATAGATAAATGACAATTGGCCTTAGTCATAGTATACACTGGGAATTAGGGGGAAAATCACTATATTGATATAAAAAATCTAATACAGCTAATTATCTTAATGCTAAAAGATTTCAAAATTTTATTGTGGGTAGGCATTTAATTTACAGAAACAGAACAACCAAGCTAAATTTCACCGTTTGCCACCCTCACAGAGATATCCATGTTTTACAAAGTTCAGAATTAGTACTGCTAAAACAAGCAAACAAAAACACATTGGCATGTTAAACAGTGTCTTTAAGTTCAGATATGTATAAATGATCCACATATTGAATAGGCCTTAGAGATTATACTGAACAGTTTTGGTTACCACCTTTTCCTACAAAATATATTCTTCTAGTGGTATAAAAGTGTGAAAAATATCTTCCAGGTATAAATTATTTGAAAAAAAAAAGATTATTTGGTGGATATTCTTTATTATTATTATTATTGTTTAAAGTATTACAAATAGTAGTACATATGTCTCCTTTTTTTCCCATTGACCTCTCCCCAGCCTTCCCTATCCCCTAGTATATGCCCTCACCTGCCCCTCTCGCCCCCCGGCCCCAGTGTCTTATATCCATTGGTTATGCTTATATACATGTGTACAAGCCCTTCAGTTGATCTCTTACAGCCTCCCCCCCACCTCCTCTGCCTTCGTGTTGTAGCATGACAGTCTGTTCAATGCTTCTCTGCCTCTGCATCCCCCCCCCTGATTCTTTTCTTTAAAAATATCTCCCTCTGCAGACCAGAAATAAACCTATAAAAACAAAAAGTGTTTGAGTCCCAATTTCAATGTCCAACAGTTCTGAGTCCCAGTTTCAATGTCAAACAGTTCCTTAGGTGCACTCCTCAGCAATGGTATTTGGATAGTGGACAAATGGTGGCAATGCAGGTCTGACGCTCTCTGTTTTGGTCATAGGCAACCTGTAGTGGCTCACAGCTGCTGACTGCTAGCATCAGTGTCTTCCATTTCTGGACTGATTCTCCTCTTGTCTTTATGGTTGGAGCAGACCTGTCAATTCCTCTCTGTTGTAGAAGTCCACTTGGTCTTGGAGTTTTTTTCTGAAAGTATATAATCATATTCTTGACCAAAAGTTAATAAAAGAATCTCTTCTATAAAATTGACGTGGGGTCCTTTTTATATTTACCCAGATGATTTTCCTTAGGCTTATTTTGACACCATGTGTGTTTTTCATGGGTGTCTTGCTGTTAGCATTACAAATGAAAATTAATTTTCTAAATAAAAATTTTCTAGATATAATTACTTACAGGATATTTTTCCTTACATTATATTATCCTACTATCCACCTTTTCTGATTAATGTAGACTTTTGTAAATGTTTAATGGAATCTTGATAACTTTAAATTTTAATTTTTGCACACAAATATGACTGCTTTATGTTCATTGCATGTTAAGCAATTTTACCATGAGATGAACTACCAATAGAAATTTTAGTTAATACTTTAAAAACAGCTTTTTGTCCAGTACAATTAAATTTTCGTGAATATTCACTTATTTCAATTAGCCGATTTAAATTAATCTGAAAGCTCGATTACTCTTTTACTGTCAAATTTAATACTCTACCAACAATCTTAGATTACCCTGTAAATATTAGTGGAAAGGATTATTTGCATTCCTGAGTAGGCTCTGAGCATTCCTGGAGCTAGGCTAGATTTAGATACAGTATAGGTCAGCTGCTGTTGGCCAAATCTCTTGTCTGTTACCTGGTTCTCGATCTGAGCTGGGCCAATTCTCTGTCTGTTACCTGGGTCCTGATCTGTGCTCGACATGGGAAGCGAAGCAGCTATGGAGGCAGGAGACCTCTCTCTGAAGGGGTGAGGGTTTAGGCCCCTGCAAGGTTTGGGGGAGAGAGTCTGTGCTCCACCTCTGTTAACTAAGTTCTCTCCTGATGGCCCCTCTGCAACTGTGCCTGTCTTAGGTTGCTCCTTCTCTGAGGAATCTTACCCATCTCTGGCTAACCAGTCATTCTTCAGGGACAAGCAGGGTGATGTGAGGTTTAGTTCTGTCTCCTTCAAAGCCTATGCCCCCATGGCATCCATGCCCAGCACCTGCCTTGGGATCCCCTCGCCTGCTGGCGGGGGCCCTGCACTGATCACATATATCAGGGAACTCAGGCTCTTTCTCCAGAGAGGGCCCAGCTCACACCATTGAGTGAGAGACAGATCCATTCATTATACCAGCCACTTTGAGGCTTCAACCTCAGCATGAATAGAAAGTTCAAGCAACAGTTGAGGGCAATTGAATTGTGACAAGAGGATTCCTTTGGCCAAGAGTGGGCAAACTCATTAGTCAACAGAGCCAAACATCAACAGCACAAAGATTGAAATTTCTTTTGAGAGCCAAATTCTCCAAACTTAAACTTCCTCTAATGCCACTTCTTCAAAACAGACTCACCCAGGCCATGGTACTCTGTGGAAGAGCCACACTCAATGGGCCAAAGAGCCACATGTGGTCTGTGAGCTGCAGCCTGCCTACCAGGGCTCTTCGCAAAAAGGGTAAGAGGGGCCAATATAGCATGCTCAAGTACCTTCCCAGTGCCTTAATTCCTTCTGAAAGAGATTAAACCCTTTCATGTCCTTTTTTAAATTTCTGCCAAACATTTAAAGAATTAGTTTGTAAGTTTGTTTGGGATAATTGCTGTTGTGAAATATCAAAAATTATAATGACATTATAGAATAATATCATGCAAGGATATTCTTTGCTCTAGACCATGGCAATTCAATTTCAAATTGGCTGTCAATTTCTTTTTGTAACTTGATATAATCTTTGTCAGGGAGGCAAAAACACAAATTACTTACTTTAGTTCAAGAGGCCAAATATATTGACTTTCAATTACAATCCTAAGATATTTGAAGGAAACTTCTCTTTATTTCCTTCCAAAATTATTTTCCTCTGTCTTCTTTCAAAAAGTGCCTGTTTGGGTTCATTTAAAAATCTTTCTCACATGAAACAATTTCTCTTAAGGTTATGGTGACCACTAGTATGGATTAGATTTAATATTTTTTTATTTTTATAATTTAATTTTAATTTTTGTAATTTTTATTTTTTTACATGTGTCCTTATTCTCCCATTACTTCCCATGCCCCACTCATGCCCCTCCCTCCTGTTGTCTGTGTCTATTGATTAGGCTCATATGCATGCACCCAAGTTTCTTCCCCTTACTCCCATCTACCCCCACCTTCCCTGAAGTAGATGATCTGATCAACGTTTCTCAGTCTCTGGATTCGTTCTTGTTCATCAGACTATGCCATTCATTATATTCCACAAATGAGTGAGATCATATGATATTTATCTTTCTCTGCCTGCCTTATTTCACTAAGCATAATGATCTCCATCTCCATCCATGTTGTTGCAAAAGGGAGGAGCTCCTTCTTTATTACCAAAGCATAATATTCCATTGTGTAGATGTACCACTGTTTTTAATCCATTCATCTGATGATGGGCACTTGGACTCTATCCAAATTTTAGCTATGGTGAATTGTGCTGCTATGAACATAGGGGTGCATATATCCTGTCTGATTGGAGTTTCTAGTTTCTTGGGATATAGTCTTAGAAGTGGAATCACTGGGTCAAATGGGAGTTCATTTTTAGTTTTTTGAGGAAACTCCATACTGTTCTCCACAGTGGCTGCATCAGTCTGCATTCCCACCAGCAGTGCAAAAGAGATCCTTTTATTCCGAATCCTCACCAACACTTGTGGTTTGATGATTCGTTGATGATAGCCATTCTGACAGGTGTGAGATGGTAGCACATTGTTGTTTTGATTTGTATCTCTCTGATGATTAGTGACTTTAAGCAGGTTTTCATATGTCTCTTGGCATCCTTCTGTCTTCTTTCAAAAAGTGCCTATTTAGATCAGTTGCCCATTTTTTGATTGGGTTGTTTATCTTATTTTTGTTAAGTTGTATGAATTCTCTGTAAATGTTGGAGATTAAACTATTATCATTGATATCATTGGCCAATATCTTCTCGATTAAGTAGGCTTTCTTGTTATTTTATTAATGGTTTCTTTGCTGTGCAAAAGCTATTTATTTTTATGTAGTCCCATTTGTTTAGTTTCTCTTTAGTTTCAATTGCCCTAGGAGCAGTATCTGTGAAGAAGTTTCTTTGGCATATGTCTGAGGATTCCTCTAATATTTTTATGGTGTCCTGTTAAGTCCTTTATCCATTTTGAGTTTATTTTTGTGTATGATGTAAGTTTATGGTCTATTTTCATTTTTTTACATGTATCTGTCCAATTTTCCCAGAACCATTTGTTGAAGAGACTGTCTTGACTCCACTGTATGTTCATGACTCCTTTGTCAAATATTAATTGGACATAGTGGTTTAGGTTGATTTCTGGGTTCTCCTTTCTATTCCATTGATCTATATATCTGTTCTTGTGCCAGTACCAGGCTGTTTGAAGAACAGTGGCTTTGTAATACGGCTTGAAATCTGGTATTGAGATTCCACCTACTTTGTTCTTTTTCCTCAAGATGGCAACACCTATTTGGGGTCTTTTTTTATTCCAGATGAATTTCTGGGAAGTTTTTCTAGGTCTGTGAAATATCCATTGGTATTTTAATGGGGATTGCATTAAATTTATAGATTGCTTTGGGTAGTATGGACCTTTTGAGGATGTTGATTCTACCAATTCATGAACACGGTATGTTGTCGCATTTGTTTATGTCTTCCTCTATCTCTTTTTTCAGTATTGTGTAGTTTTCTGCATATAGGTCTTTTACCTCCTTAGTTAAGTTTATTTTAGGTATCTTAATTTATTGGTGCAATGGTAAATGGGATTGCTTTTTAGTATTTCTTTCAGAAAGTTCACTATTGGTGTATAGAAATGCTATAGATTTCTTGGCATTAATTTTGTATCATGCTACATTGATGAATTCATTTATCAAGTCTAATAATTTTTTGATGGAGTCTTTAGGGTTTTCTACATAAAATATCATGTCATCTGCAAATAAGGACAGCTTTACTTCTTTTTTTTTTCCAATTTTGATGCCTTTTATTTCTTTTTCTTGTCTAATAGCAATGGCTAGTACTTCCAGTACTATGTTGAATAGGAGTGGTGAAAGTAGGCATCCCTGACTTGTTCCTGTTCTTAGGGGAAAAGGTTTTAATTTTTGTCCATTGAGTATAATGTTGGCTGTGAGTTTGTCATATATGGCTTTTATTATGTTGAGGCATGATCCTCCTAGTCCCACCTTGCTGAGAGTTTCTATGAAGAAAGGGTGTTGGATTTTGTCAAATGTTTTTCTGCAGCAATTAATATGACTATGTAATTTTTATCTCTCAATTTGTTTATGTGATGTATCACATTTATTGATTTGTGGATATTGTATCATCCTTGCATCTCTAGGATAAATCCTACTTGGTCATAATGTATGATCTTTTTGACATACTGCAGGATTTGATTTGCTAAAATTTTGTTGAAGGTCTTGGCATCTATGTTCATGAAGGATATTGGCCTGTAATTCTCTTTCATTGTGTTATCTTTATCTGGTTTTGGTATTAGGGAGATGCAAGCTACATACACTGAGCTTGGAAGTGTTCTTTCCTCTTTTTTTTTTAAATTAAATCTTTACTATTCATATTATTACATTTGTTTCTCTTTTTTCCCCTCTATAGCACCCCTCCACCCAGCTCACACCACTCCCTCTGCCCTTAGCTCCCTCCCATTGATCTCCTCTATAGGTGTATGATTTTTGTCCAGCCTCTCTCTGTACGCCCCTCACCCCATTCCCCCTGAAAATTATCAGTCCACTCCTTTCTGTGCTCCTGATTCTATTATATTCACCAGTTTATTCTGTTGGTCAAATTTTTAATTCACTTAATTTTTAGATTCACTTGTTGATAGATATGTATTTGTTGTTCATAATTTTTTGGTTTTACCTTTTTCCTTTTCCTCTTCTAAAAGAGTACCCTTCAGCATTTCATATAATACTAGTTTGGAGTTGATGAACTCCTTTAGCTTTTTCTTATCTGTGAAGCTCTTTATCTGTCCTTCAATTCTGAATGTTAGCTTTGCTGGATAGATTATTCTTGGTTGTAGGTTCTTGCTATTCATCATGTTGAATATTTCTTGACACTCCCATCTGGCCTGCATCATTTCTGTTGAGAAATCAGCTGACAGTCATATGGGTGCTCCCTTGTAGGTAATAAACTGTTTTTCTCTTGCTGCTTTTAATATTCTCTCTTTGTCTTTTGCTTTTGGTATTTTAATTATGATGTGTCTTGGTGTGGTCCTCTTTGGATTCCTTTTATGTGGGGTTCTGTGTGCTTCCTGGACTTGTAAGTCTATTTCTTTTACCAGATGTGGGAAGTTTTCAGTCATTATTTCTTTAAATAGGTTTTCAGTATCTTGCTCTCTCTCTTCCTCTGG